>JAEIFT010000333.1:0-292682 GCA_018904225.1 Lordiphosa mommai | reverse complement strand
CGTGAGGCTACAAGCGAGTGCAATGGTGCAGTGAGCTGAGATGCATTTTTGTGTTCAGTGGTTCCTAGTAAAATAGAGCGCGTATCGTAGCACTAACAACTTGACGTGAGCGTGTTCCAACATCAGATTTTATACGTTTGTGCACGTGCGTGTCAGTTTTAATCTCTTAAACACACAAACACGGTCCAACACGACAAAACACGACGAACACGAAACTACTTGAATCGATTTAATCGAACCACTACACAATGGAAAGTAGGAATATCCATTTATTTTTAACAGTTTTAAAATAAAAAAACAAAGTGAAAGCGTTTTAACTAGATTTCAAAAACGAGTTATTCCCAGAACAGAAGCTCAAATAGTAAATAAATTATTGATTTAAGGCCGATAAATTAAATTTGGTTTTATAAATTCCAGATCCCTTATGGAATAACTGCCAAATTCATAGTATATATATATAGATTTAAATAAATATATTTAATTATTTGTTTCCCCATAAACTCGTGCGTGTAGTGCGTGTGGTGTCTGTGTTTGAAAATAACCAATTCGTTTTGAAGTCGTGCAGTGTTCAAAATATTGACACGCTCCCATCTCTAGAGCGATTTATTTATCAGTGTACTAAGGAATTTCATAATGAAAACCTTTTTCTTTTGATCTCTGGATCGTTATGGAATCGTTCAGCATTTTTCGAAGTTTTACCATAATATCTGCTTCTGTCTCCGACATAAACTTGATATTTTTTGTTTGTAAAATAAATTGAATTGATTAAGCATAGTTTGGTTATTTCACAAACTTGAATGCTTTATATATTCTAATATAACTTTAAATAAGATTTCGTTTTTATTTTAAATATCCAAGTTCCTGCTTTAAGAATCATTAAGTTTCCCCTCTCTCAGTTCTTAAAGATCACTACTTCGATAAAAAAACTCGCATTTAATTCTACTCAAGAAGTCGCCGCGTAAATGGCGCTTTAAATAAATCCAGATGTTCTTGATATATCACTCAACCTAACTCAAAATCTAATTAACTGATTTTGCTGGAATTTGAAATTTCGTCTTTATAACATTAGCTGCTATATGAACTAATAAATTTTGGAATTTTATAAAAATTTATAATTTTTTAAGTGCAAAAATGATTGAAAAATTTGGGTAAATTTAAAAAGTTTTGTCCTGCCAACTGCCTTTTTTTCGTTTTGTTGTTTTTTTTTAGTTCATCGACTAATTAAAAAGTGTAAATAAATTTATTTGGATTTTTATTTTGAGATACAAATTACGGCTAAGAAATTTTATTTTAATACATAAAATAAAAACTTTTACATGAAAAAAATGGTTAAACAATCTATTTTATTTGCCGTCCAAATTGTATCTCCCCTTAAGTTCGAAACCAATTTGTATTGATAAATATGGCGACACGAATTGATTTTTTCAGTGTGAAAAAATCTAGCCTTGTTATACCCTTGCAGAGGGTATATTAAAATTGTCACGATGTTTGTAACGCAGTGAAGGAAGCATTTCCGACCAATAAAGTATATATATTCTTGATCAGCATGACGAGCTGAGTTCATTTCCGTTTGTCCGTCTGTCCGTCCGTCCGTCCGTCTGTCCGTCTGTTTCTATGCTATCTCCTCCCTCAGTTTTGAAGCTATCTTAACCAAACTTTGCAAAAAGTCTTTAAATACAAATACGCTGCACATTTGTCGGAATCGGCCGGATCGGATGACTATATCATATAGCTGCCATAGGAACGATCGGTCCAAAAACTAGTTCTAATGAGAAAAACTTTTTGTTTTCCATCGTAGCGTCACCAATCGTGGTATATATAAGTTTTATATGCTTCCACACAATTCTGGAAAAATTGATCAAAATCGGATGACTATAGCATATAGCTGCCATATAAACGGTCGATCCAAAAACTAGTTCTAGTGGGAAAAACTTTTTTGTTTTCCATCGTAGCGTCACCAATCGTGGTCTATATAAGTTTTATATGCTTCCACACAATTCTGAAAAAATTGATCAAAATCGGATGACTATAGCATATAGCTGCCATATAAACGGTCGATCCAAAAACTAGTTCTAGTGAGAAAAACTTTTTGTTTTCCATCGTAGCATCATCAATCGTGGTATATATTAGTTTTATATACTTGCACACAATTCTGAAAAAAATTATCGGAATCGGATGACTATAGCATATAGCTGCCATATAAACGATCGGTTCAAAAACAAGTTCTAGTGAGAAAAACTTCTTTGTTTTCCATCGTAGCGGCACCAATCGTGGTATATTATAGTTTTATATGCTTTCACAGAATTCTGGAAAAATTTTTCAAAATCGGATGACTGTAGCATATGGCTGCCATAGGAACGATCAGTCCAAAAACTAATTCTAATGATAAAAACTTTTTGTTATCAATGGTAGCGCCTTTCAAAAACTGCAAGGGTATTTAAAACATCGGCGTAGCCGATGTTAGCCTTCTATTTTTTTGGGTTGTTTCCTATGTAATTTCCGTAAATCTTCAACGATTTTAAAATTGTTAATAAGGAATCAAAGCTCAACTAAATGAACCTTCTCAAACACTTTATACTTAAAGTTAATCGTTTTCAAGCTTTCAAGTTTAAAGTTCGGAAACTCAGGAAAAACCGATTAAATTTAAATCGATAGTTTACTTTATTCTGTGATCACAAATATTGAATAACTAGCTGTCTATTAAGATATCGTTCGTTAAAATTGTTTATATTACATTTTCCTTGTAAGAGCTTGCGTGGGCCGTAGACCACATTATCTTATCGGATATTATTTGTAGGCCTATTTATTAGCATTGATTCCGTATGTAACATTTGGTTGGTTAAGGGTTTCGATGTTTGTAAAACCATCGGCAAAATTGGCGAAACTTAAAAATTAAAATTCAAAAATATTCTAATAAAATATTTCATCACAGAGTAAATTGAAAAAGTCTAAAAAAATTGTCGCCTATTAATGTAAAATACGGATTATTAACCGACCGACCATGAACAATTTGATATCGTGCTCGAGTGTTCTTCTTATTAACTTAATCTAGTTGTGAATTCCAAAGCCTTTAACTCTACAAAATTCGCTTAACCATTAAAAGTTTAGCTTTAAATTGTAAGAAACAACATTTCTTTTTTTTTCCTAATGCTTCTTAAGACTTAAATAATATAGTTCTATTAGATCCATTCCTTAAAAAGTGCAACAAATGGTACTACATCTACATCTCATACATATTTACAACTACATTGCGAATGTTAATTTTTACCTTATTGGCCAAAAGCGACATTCTTCATCATTTGAGGAGGGGGAGGACGAGGAATCATTTTGGTTTTCGCTGGCCCACGCACAAAAATGTTCAAAGTGTTTGGAATGATTCAAAATTGGCAAATAAAAAATATCACAAAACCATGGGGGAGGAAAGAGACAGACATACAATATATAGAAAGAGATAGACACACACAGTTTTTACATAGCACAACAAAGATGAGGATGAATATGAAGAAGCATTTACAGTGGCATGCACATCCTTGATCCTTAATACTTACAGTGAGTCCGTACGACTGCCATTGTTCACCTCCAGGCTACTCTGGGTGTTCTTCTTTTTCGGAGCGGGCCTGAGGAAACTTTCACTAAAGAAATCACGTCCCGAACTCGTTGAGGTTTGTCCACTTTTCGCCTGCTGTGTGGGTGGAACGGTATGCGGATACTTGCCATCGCTATCCGAATCCATAGACAACTGTCCAAAGAGATCCTCCAGCAAAATATTGGCCTTGGCATTGCGCTGACGTTTGGCAGAGGTTTTCAGCTTCGAACTGTGTGGAAAATAGTTAGTTTAGGTTTAGAGATAGGTTACCTAAAAATTGATGGGCAGAATTTGAAGTTATTTTAACCAGTTTTAATTTGGGTTAACATTTAAATTTGTCTTTGCAAATCTTTGTACTTATTCTTAACAATATACATACATACAAACATGTTATTACAGACTTATAGACACACTGATACTATCACAAAAGCCAATAAAATAGAAGCATATATAAAGTGCAGAATAAGTTAAATTTAACAGTAATGAAACTTGGTATTGAATCCGCAAGGCTGGGCCAAGACAATTCTCAAAGCCCAGGCAATGCTTCACTTAGAAAAAAAATCAACAGTTCCGTACCTTTTTCTATAAAATAGGTAAGGTAGTTGTGTTTGCCCCACATTTAAGAGTTACTTTTAGAGTTTTATTTCATTGCGCTTCATATAAGAGTTATAAAATACTATTATTGTTTTCCTCCTCAGAAAACAGTTATTTAAAACTTAAATTTTTTTACTCCGAGTATACCAGTTATTAAAGACTTTTATTATATTACTCAGTAAATAACAGTTGTAGAAAGACTTTTATTAAAAATTCAATAAATCACGGTTTCTAAAGACTTTAGTTTTATTACATAGAAGTAAAAATTATTAAAGACTCTTATTTTATTACTCAGAAAATAAGAGTTATCGAAAGACTTTTATTATTTAACTCGTTAAATAAAACTCAGTCAGAGACTTATATTTTTTAATAGCAATTTAAAAGTCTTCTTTATTTATCACATGTTTATGATAAGGCACACACAATGAATCATTCACGCAGAGAGCAAACTGCTGAAGCTATAATAAATTAAAAGACTTTTCAAAAAAAATAAAATAAATGAATGAGTTTTATTTACTGAATTTTATTATTAAAAGTCTTTTGATAACACTTTTTTCTGAGTAATAAAATAAAAGTCTTTAAAAAATTTTATTTCTGAGTTATAAAAAAAAATAGGACGACATAGAACATAAAACTTAAAAATATTATAGCATTGTTACGGTGCATCCGATTTAAGCGACCCAAATTGTGATTCTACTATTTTCATGTCGTCTATCCGAGAAAAAATAAAAGGTTTAAAAAAGTATGTTCTGACAATCAATTAAAAAATAAAAAAAATTGAAGACTAATGTTTTAAATACCCTTGCAGTTTTTGAAAGGCGCTACCATTGATAACAAAAAAGTTTTTCTCATAAGAACTAGTTTTTAGACCGATTGTTCCCATGGCAGCTATATGCTATAGTCATCCGATTTTGATCAATTTTTCACGAATTGGGCGGAAGCATATAAAACTAATATATACTAGTGATTGGTGAAGCTACGATAGAAAACAAACAAGTTTTTCTCATTAGAACTAGTTTTTGGACCGACCGTTTATATGGCAGCTATATGCTATAGTCATCATATGTATACGGATATCCTTAACCAGAAAAAAATTTTTTTCATGAAAATAACGGCTGGCCCTCTTTGAAAAAAGACAAAAACCATTAAATTTCGCTAAAATCTTACTTAAGAACTAATTTTTTTAACCTCTTATTTTTTCTCGGATAGAAGACTTTATAACTAACTTAACAATTTGGTTCGCTAAAATCGGATGCACCATTGTGATGCAATAATTTTAGCAAGTTTAATTTTTTTTCGTTGATCTCGCGATCTGTTAGTTGTGGGGATTTAAAAAATTTGGGTTATACTATGAGTTTTTGTTAAAACAGAAAAAAAAAATTGGTTAGCTGAGTTCACATGAAATGACCCATATTTAGGAATAATAAAATGAGGAATATTAAAACCAACAAAAAATCAGAGTTCCAAAATTAGGAATTTCAAATCAAATTATTGTATGAGAACTAAAACTAGGAAAGCTTTGAAAATTTTGTCAACGGTAAATATTACTCTTCAAAAAATATTTATTCTGTTCTGGCGTCCTAAAATAGGACCTAAAAATAATACAGATTAATACAGGAGACCCCCTAATAAAAAAACAATTAAAATAAAATCGTTTTGACAACAGGTTTCTCGTTCTTCTCAATAGCTATGAGAACTAAACTAAAGAAGGGTTCGTTCCCTATTTGGATAATGAGGCACATAATATTAATGTCTAAACAAAATAAAGTATTTGAAGAGAATCGTTGGAATCAATAATAACTTAATCCATATTGTGTTTTTAACTGCTTCGTTATTCAGAGATTCAGAAATTCGCGCGATTTTTTATTAAATTTTTTTTCATTTCGACTTTTCCTAATTTTTATTTTCCTTAGTATTCCAAAATACTTTTTTTTGGATTCCTAATTTTTGATTTCCTCATTTTTAGATTCCTAATTTTGGTTTTCCCATTTTTTTGTTCTAAATAACTTGTTCGTAATTTTGTATCTCCCAGTTGTTTATTTCTGAATTTTTTTTCTTTTTTATTGGTTTCCTAACTAATAATTCGTAATTTTAGTTTCCTTTTTTTAGATTTCTTAGTAATATTTGTCCTAATTCGCATAGTTAACCGTTTTTTTTTTTTTTAACTTTTGACTAGTTTTGTTAACAAAAGGAGAGCGTTCCTGCTCTTATATGATCTTAAATATATTCAGTCTAATGCTCACCCCAATATCATATCCAGATCATCCGACTTAAGGGCATTCATTTTCAAAGCCTCCTGTGCCGGTTGTGCATGTGATCTGCCCGATAGTCTTATGGCTGCTCCACTCAACAAATTTCCGCCCAGCATGGTTGAGGCTTGGGGCAGCTGTTGTTGTTGTTGCTGCTGCTGCTGTTGGCGAACTATAAGATTGGGTGGTGCCTGCTGGGCACTCACCTTGGAGAACATATTGTAGACCTTGGCCTCGGGTTGTAATATGGAGGATCGTGCTTGAACATAATAACCACCATTACCACCATTGGAGGGTAAGCTATTTTTTGCATTCTTATTGACCGTATCCAAGCTCAACTGGCTGCCATTCACATAGATGGCACCGGGATTGCGTGATGTGGTATTGCTGAAGGAGACATTGGGATGCGGTACAGGTGCTGGCAAACCAAAAAGCTGCGAAATGTTGCGATTCAGATAGATATCGTTGATGGACTCGCCACCAGGCTCAGCTGTGGGTGCACCCTCAACCAAAGAGCCACCTCCCGCCAGACCCATTTCATTTTGGCTTAGAAAACTTAACTTGGGCTGATATTTCCTGGATAGATTCACATTCTTGCCACTCATAACCGGAGCCTTGCCATTCATCATATGGTTGTGATTGTGATTATTGTTGTTGTTCTGATGGATGAGCTCGGTGACGGCCTGAAGTTTCTCCTGCACCGGAAGCACATTATTTGACACTGTCTGAGTGGGTGGAGCATATTTGGAGTTGAGTTTAACATTCGCCTTGGTGGCCGCTGTTGGTGAGATCCTTTTCAGAGCATGGAAATATGGATATTTAAGACTTTGCTGGGCTGTGGGTCTCTTGTCGGGATCATAGGCCAACATATCCTCTAGAAGATCAAGACCATTTTGGCTACAACGTGTGACGACGCTGCACAGTGGCACTTTAATGCAATCCGGATAACGGAAATGGATCATGGCGGCCAAACGATAACCATCCGGCCAGTCACTCTACAAAAAAACAAAAAATCAATCGATAATCTATATATAATCCAAAAACTTACCTTTTCTGGAGTACCCAATACAGAGCATATTTTAAACAATTGATCCACTTCACTGCTGCCTGGAAAAAGCGGACGAAATGTATACAATTCGGCCATTATGCAGCCCATGGCCCAGAGATCAATGGTGCTGCCATAATTGGTGGAGTGGAGCAACACCTCCGGGGCACGATACCAACGTGTTGACACATAATCCGTAAACGGTGGTCTCGATCGTATCTCTCGAGCCAAGCCAAAATCAGCGATTTTTATTAGCTCCGGACCGGAACACAGCAAATTCTCTGGTTTCAAATCGCGATGAAAGAAACCATGACGATGCATAAAGGCCAAACCAGTTAGGACCTGGGGAAATCAAAAATACATTTATTTAAAGAAATCAAGGCTACAAAACAGTAAAAAAAAATAAGCTCTGGAACCGGTTCGATCAGGGTATGTTGGGACCCTCCGAACGGATCATGGATCGATACGGAATTGTAATCCTTTTTTTTGGGTCATGTTATGTGTTATGGATATGTTCTTATATCTTTATAGTAAAATTGTATCAAATTTTGTAAAAATATGTTGGGCATAATACAACTTGGATTTGGTGTATCTAGTTGCGGTATCTAGAAACCAAAAAGGTTTTGATTGTTCTAATGGCAGATATATGATATGGTGATCCGATCCGTCCCGTCCAGACATATATAAAGAACCTATACGGAGTTTCAGCTTTAATTTTTAGAGTAGGGATGACGGATATTTGAAAAATATCTATATCGATATTTTTTCGATAAGCAAAAAGTATCATTTCGATATTTATATTTTGTTGAAAAAAATCGATATTATCGATATTTTCAATATTTTAACCAAAAAATGTTTTTTCTTATGAATAAACATAACTTTTGGGATAATTGAGGTGTCATCTGAAGCGCATTAAATACTAAATTCTGTCTGCGATCAAAACCTACAGAACAGAGCTCCCATAAGAACATAAATAATGATATTATATTCCCAAAAAAATCTCGAACTTTTGGCATTTCATAAGAGTATTACGATTTCGTGCCGGCCGGGCCTTACAACGGAGACTCGCATGCATCTCTAGTCGAAGCCAAGCGCTCCGATGGCACCGAACTTCCTGGTAAAATAACATATGCCAATTTCAAGTCGGATAGCGCTGGCAATTTGTCTTTCTTTTCAATTTTGAAGATCTCAAAATATCCCCGAATCCAAAAAAAAAAATAGAAGGCTAACATCGGCTACGCCGATGTTTTAAATACCCTTGCAGTTTTTGAAAGGCGCTACCATTGATAACAAAAAAGTTTTTATCATTAGAATTAGTTTTTGGACTGATCGTTCCTATGGCAGCCATATGCTACAGTCATCCGATTTTGAAAAATTTTTCCAGAATTCTGTGAAAGCATATAAAACTAATATATACCACGATTGGTGCCGCTACGATGGAAAACAAAGAAGTTTTTCTCACTAGAACTTGTTTTTGAACCGATCGTTTATATGGCAGCTATATGCTATAGTCATCCGATTTTGATCAATTTTTCCAGAATTGTGTGGAAGCATATAAAACTTATATATACCACGATTGGTGACGCTACGATGGAAAACAAAAAAGTTTTTCTCATTAGAACTAGTTTTTGGACCGATCGTTCCTATGGCAGCTATATGATATAGTCATCCGATCCGGCCGATTCCGACAAATGTGCAGCGTATTTGTATTTAAAGACTTTTTGCAAAGTTTGGTTAAGATAGCTTCAAAACTGAGGGAGGAGATAGCATAGAAACAGACGGACAGACGGACGGACGGACAGACGGACAAACGGAAATGAACTCAGCTCGTCATGCTGATCAAGAATATATATACTTTATGTGGTCGGAAATGCTTCCTTCACTGCGTTACAAACATCGTGACAATTTTAATATACCCTCTGCAAGGGTATAAATATACGATAAATCGCGATTGTTAAATATTCGATATTGATATATCGTTTTTTCGACAAAGATATCGATATTCATATATCGATAATATTTCCGGCAACCCTAATTTAGAGTTTGCGCCAAAAAATCAAATTTTTGGGCATTTAAACGACTATTTTGGGAAAAAAGCATTCAGTAAAGGTATAGTAAATTCAAGAAGTTAGGACCCTATACAAACATCGCATAATAGAAAGGAAAGACTCGAGCCGTTAAAGACAGCCTTTTATACCATTTCTGAGACAATTTTCTTATATTCAATAAAGAATAATTCAATAGTTTCATATACTTCGATCCAAAAGGATTAGTTTGTATATAAATTTTCATTTACTAGTTGACAATATGAAAAGGCTTAGATGATGAGCTTGGAAATAAGAGCGAAAGATCAGCGCTTCCTAAAATCGGTCCTCGAACTTTCAGACCAAATCTTCTGCTGAATTTTAAATATTTTTAGCCTTGGTCAAAATATTATAGGTGACTATCGATTGTCAAAATCCCAAAATATCGGTAAAATCGGCAAGCTCTTGCCCCTAACTGCTCCCATAGCTTCTAAAGTTATTTTCGGCCACTGTCGCCATCTTGTCGCTTACGCAATTGCATCGCTTCCTAAAGATAAACAAAAACAAAATGCAGGCAATTCTAGTGCAAAAACAAAATACACACAGTTTGCGCGACCGAGACCGCGACAGATGGATGCTCGACTCGAGCCTCGCTTATAAAGATTGTTCTTTTTTCTGTTGTTGATGTACTATTCCCAAACTTAAATTTCATGACCATCGCTGTTCTATACCAATGTTATCTTACATTCCCCTTTCTTACCCACCTGAAACAGTATACTCTTCAGCTCCGGTTCCGGTAAATGTGTATCCCGATCTTTGATCATTTGATATAGATTCTCCTTCATATACTCAAACACAAAATATAATGTATCATTCTCTCTGATCACCTCCTTAAGCTTAACTATATTCGGATGTGACAACTTTTTCAGCGACTGGAAAATTAGTTAAATATATATAAATGTTAATCAAGATATTTACCATTAAAAATATTGTTTACTTACTTTAACTTCGCGTAAATTCATGGCCTCTTCCCAGGAATAATATTTTCGTTTCATTCGTTTGATGGCCACTTTTTCGCCCGTGTCTTTGCGTTGACCCAATACCACAGTGCCATAGGTGCCATCACCCAGTTGGGTTAATGTAATATAACGATTCATGCTGATAAAAATCGTCTGATAAAATCGGCATAGAAACGCTGTTTACATAGTTTCGCTAGGGAACTAAGTTGAGTGTAAAAGATAAAGGGAAATTAAATCAGCATTAAATGAAATTATTTACTGTTTATCAAACTTAAAAATAACTTAGCTAAACTGTTATAATCACACATAAAAGACCTTAAACAACATATTAACATGAAATTCTACCAAAAGTTACTACAAAAAGTAACAGAATGTTGTAAATATGATTAAGTAAATAAAGAATAAATTAAGAATTAAAACAAAAATTATTTTTTGATCACTTAATTAACTAATTAATCTCATAAATATGGTTTTTTCGAAAGTCCTATTTTCAGCTTACTTTTACAGCTAAACTCAGTCCTAAACTTAACATCATTAATGTATTGGCGATTTTCACCAAGTCTGATTATGTTGAGCAATGAAATTGCATTAAATTTTGTTCACCAAATGGACTTACTACAGAGGGGACCTTGCTGATATTTCTGACATTTCTGAAGGTTCCATCAATTCCAATTTTTAAAGATATTTTTGGGACTCGAAAAAAACAGTAATTTTCTTTGGTTATCGTATAGCTGTACATTATGAGATTCTTTCGCCCGGTCAAGCTATAAACAAGTTATATTTAAGTGTTTTACCTTGTTTTTAAGAATAAAGGGCGGATTTAAATATTTTAATTTTTTGCAGCACGATAATCAGACATCTTTCAATGCATTGCTTCTTCGAGATTTATTCCCCACACAGAAAAAAAAGCATATTTTTTGATGATCTATTGGATATTTTTCATATCCATTTGGACTGGATTTGTCCATATCCATTTTTATCATCCATTTGAGTTTAAATAATGTTAAATTGATCTTAGTTATTCATCCAATGGAGCTGAAAAATATCAAAAGGATGTGTAAATTTGAAAAGGATATGCATTTCAATATCCAAAAAAAGAATATGTCCAAATCCATTCCAAATGGATCTTTTTTTTTCTGTGCAGTAATTCTAAACAATCCTACCACAGATTTAGGAAGTTCAGCCCTGGTTACAAAGTAGGAAAATATAAACGTTCTTAGCTAATTTGTGTACCTAAAACAGCACGAAGAACTTTTGATATTTTTTGGAATACACTGTACGTAGTTCTGGGAACTTTATCGATCATAATTAAAGTACATCTTCATAATTTGCAAACGTTTTAAGCTAAGAGAAGCAAAATAAACGGGAAAAAAAAACTCAGAACCGAAACTGTACCGGTACACCCAGAAAAAAATGTCATTCTAAATCCTTCCGTGATTGAATTTAAACTGTTTTCTTCTTAAAATTTTAAGATATTTTTGTTCCTCTTTGCTTCAATCACGCATAAGTCTGTCTTGCATTTAAAAACATAATAGTTAGAATAATAATAATTTCATAGAATTCATTAAATTTCAAGTTAAAAGGACTTTAGAATAAAAAATCGAACTTGAAATAAGAATTTTTTTCTCTGATTTGAAAATTTCGAAGTTAGTCAGGAATTTCGTTTGAACTTGAATTTCTTCTGTTAAAGTACGGAATTCTTAATTTTTTTCTGAGTGTATAATGATTTGGTTCGTTTAGGTCTTTTCGGTTCCAATAACATGGGTTCCCTAATACCGGTTCAGAGAAATTCTAAATATCGATTCCGGTTCCGGATAAAATATTGACAATGAAAAAAACAAAAATTTTTGTTTTATTTAACAAAGAATTAAATTAGGTATAAAATACAATTTATTCAAATATTTCAGACGTTGAGATTTGAGACGAAAACATTAACTTTATGAACAATTCGGTAGAATTTTTAATAAACGCTAGCTTTATGAATTTATAATTTTAAAAGCTACTTTAAAATACTATTCTGAAATATTATCCCGAGAATTGTCCTATAAACAAAACCTGAGAAAACAATATTTAAACAACCCCTTTTCAGTTATTTTATTTTTAAACTATTTTTAAAATTGTTTAAAAAATCGATAATATTTTTTCGGTAAAACCTCAAATTTTGTATTCATTGGATAATCGAGGTCGAAGATTAAAAAAATAAAAAGTTCAAAAATTGTGGGTCTGTTTGGGTTTTAAAAACAATGACTCATCCTCGTATGCAAATAAATGAAACACCCAAATCCACTGGTACAGGAGATTTTGTAGTCAGGGCACTCGACTGCAGAGTTCTTACTTGTTTTCTTTTAGAATTTGTCATTCATTGGTAAAAAAAAACTGAAATTCACCCAATTTAAAAATCTTTTCTTAATTTGTCCCTTCATGGAAAATATACAGTATTCGACTATAAAAATCCAAAATAAGTGGGTGGCAACTTGACTTTTTATTGAAGCCTCCTTACTAACCTCTGTAGCCCCAAATCCAATTGTTTATTAATGAATGTGTTTGCACACGTGTGGAGACAATCTGGAAACCCTTATTAAGTACGATGACATTGACAAGCATTTAAAATCGAATTAAATGAAGCTACCGTATCTATTAATTTGATTGGGAGACTAAAACACCTGTTCGCCCAAATATTCATTGAAGTGCCGTCATTTTTGGATGCCACCAATTTAGCTCGAATCAATATATTGATTGTTAAGCTTGCATCATTTAAGAACTTGACCAATTTATTTTGTTTATTATTTGTACCATTCCAATAAACACAAATCAAGGTCAACTAACTTACATATACTTATATGTAAGAGCTCGAAAGGAAAAAGTTTCGTGCACTGAGACAACATAAAATTTAGGCCAATGTGATTAAACAAACTTGATAGTAAGTAGTTAGAGTACATTGAAAGGTAAACAAGAAATATGAAGAGAAAAGTAATTAAGATTCAACCGTAACACGCTCATTGTAAGGAAATCCATCTTTATTTATGTTCGAGGTGTGTTTCCAAAATAATGGTAATTTTTGTTTTTTATAAGGAATATTTGTAGAATTTTTTAGTTTGATATTTGAAATTAGAAAGTGCAATACCCACAGATTCCTGCTTTATTGCAATCAGGCATTGTTAAGCATTGATTTTTCGAATTACTTCTGGCAGATAACTTTATCTATAATCAGACAACTTTAGTGCCGGTAAAATCACACATTTTTTATATATTTATCAACAAACGAATTAGCACTTCTTTCAGTTTCATATACACTTACGGAAGTCGATATATGATATATTGTTAAGCTCTTTAAGCGATGCGCTTGCATTCCTTCATTTTAGAGATCAAATAAACGCGACTATGGACCAAATATTTACTATCAAGCATTGATGGGTGAAATACAATTTTGAAATCAATTTTGCACATGTTTTACAAAATTAATCTTAAGTTTCAGGCCATGTACCAATTGACACTATTAATAAGCATATTCCCTGATTTTGCACATGTTTCTCAGTTGTCAATATGCCATCTCCAATATTTTACGGTCTTCTTGAAAAGCTTATATCACTCGAAAACACTTTCGATACTTTTCAAAAAATGCATTTAAATTGGCCTGATTTTTGTAACGCATTTAAGTAAGCGGCATCTACCTAATGATTTAGGCGCGAGAAGCCCCAAGAGTTTTTTTAATCACTAAACAGTCGGCGTTTATTTGATTTAAAATTTTTTTTTAAATTCACTACTAGGGAGATCAGTTTGTTGTGTATCGTGTAGGTTAAAAACGAGATCGTAAGTTGAAGTCGGCCCTGCTCGACTTCGATATACCCGTTACACAGGGTAAGGTTGCCCAAATTGTGGGAGATATAAGGAACTTTTCAAATTGCGGGGGCGGGAACTTTTCTATCGTTCATCTGATCGAAAAATGATGTATGGCGGATCGATAGGTAATGATGATTAAAATATATGTCTAGAAGGTTTGAGGTTTTTTCATATTGTGGGGGCGGGAGGGGGCGTGGCAAAAATTTGAAACAAACTTGATCTGCGTGCAGAAAATACAAGTCTACAATAAAAAAATTTTAGCTCTAGCTCTTATAGTTCCTGAGATCTAGGTGTTCATACAGACGGACAGACAGACGGACAGACGGACATGTCTATATCGACTCGGCTATTGATGCTGATCAAGAATATATATACTTTATGGGGTCGGAGATGCTTCCTTCTGCCTGTTACATACATTTGCACGAACTTAGTATACCCTTTTTACTCTACGAGTAACGGGTATAAAAAGGGGCAATATCCTTCCTTAAAAGATTTCCTTCCTATCTCTAGTTTGTATGGACACAAAAAAAATTAACCACAAATATACCATTATTCTACAAACCAGCGCATTTTAACGTGAAGTTTACCACAATCAGTTTTCTTAAAGATATAAATTGTTTCTAGAAAACAATATTTTATTCAAGGCAGCATACATGCTCAAAGTCGAACCGCTCTGAAGCCTCTTTATCTGCGTGCAGACAATTCAAGTCTACACGCAAATAATAAAATAATAAATAAATAAATAAAATACGGTACGTATGTTTCCTTTTAAAAGAGTTTTAATAAAACGCTCACTTCAGCAACGGCATAACTATAAAAACTCAATTTTTGGGATAAAATTGCAGAAATATTCGCCTTATATATATTCTATCTTGTGTCAAATTTCAATTAAGCTTTCTTTTTTGCTCTTCTTTGCTCTCTTGTTGATGCTGATCAGGAATATATTACTTTTTATCCTGTTACATAAATTTACACGAGCTAAATAAAGATACCTTGATTTTGTTTAGAAAAATATTTTAAAACCTTTTTTTGCAAAAATTTTTAAATCATTTTCGATTTAAGTTAAATTAACAACAAACCAAAATATGTATTAAAGAAAGAAAGGTCCAATTGGGAAATTACCAGTAAGCTATTGCCCTCTCGCTCTCTCTTTCTCGTAAGTTCTGAGGTGTTGTTGTTGTCGTTGCTTTGAATTTTCTTTGACGTATTGCTCTAATATGGTTCATCTGATCGAAAAACGATGTATAGCGGGTAGATAAACAATGAGTAGTAGAATATATGTCTATAATGTTCGAACTATCTATCTTCAAAATTGTGGAAGTTATTACGTTTTTTTTTATTTGCGGGGGAGGCAAGGGGCGTGGCAAAAATTAAAAATAAACTTGATCTGCCTGCAGGTAATAGGATTATATGTTCCATACACTTCAAACCTCTAACTATTACCATCTCTGAGATCTGTTTGTTCATACGGACAGACAGACAGACAGACGGACATGGCTATATCGACTCGGCTGTTGATGCTGATCAATAATATATATAGTTTACAGGGTCGGAGATGCTTCCTTCAGGCTGTTACATACATTTGCATAAACCCAATATACTCTGTGTACCTTCGGTACAGAGTATAAGAAAATAGAGAGCTAACATCGGCTAATCCGATGTTTTAAATACCCTTGCAGTTTTTGAAAGGCGCTACCATTGATAACAAAAAAAGTTTTCCTCACTAGAATTAGTTTTAAGACCGATCGTTCCTATGGCACCTATATGCAATAGTCATCCGATTTCGATAATTTTTTCCAGAATTGTGTGGAAGTATATGATACTAATATATACCTCGATTGGTGATGCTACGATGGAAAACAAAAAAGTTTTTCTCACTAGAACTAGTTTTTGCACCGATCGTTCCTATGGCAGCTATATGATATAGTCATCCGATCCGGCCGATTCCGACAAATGTGCAGCGTATTTGTATTTAAAGACTTTTTGCAAAGTTTGGTTAAGCTTTAAAACTAACGGAGGAGATAGCATAGAAACAGACGGAAATGAACTCCGCTCGTCATGCTGATCAAGAATATATATACTTTATGTGGTCGGAAATGCTTCCTTCTATGCGTTGCAAACTTCGTGACAATTTTAATATACCCTCTGCAAGTTTATAAAAAGTGTCAATAAATTAATTTGTTAATAATATTTAAAGAATTATGAAAGAAAATATGCTTTTTTAAACCCAGAAAGCACATGTAATCTTTAAAGTCCCTCCTTTAAAAATGCATAATACTTTTAATTCCTGAACCAAATACCAAAATAATTTAAAATCTTTTCCGAAATATAAGTACCAGATACAAAAGCGGAAACAAATTACGAATCTATTGGTCACTTTGGGAGATCACTCATAAAAATGATTTTTTTTAAGAAAATCCAACAAGACTACAATTATATTCCAAATTATAGAAACTGCAAGGGTACAAGGGTGGATTAATATGTACTCGGGTCGAATCGATTCCGTACTAAATTTTAATACCGATCCGGAATCTATTTTATATTTTTAAAAGGAGTAAGTTCGATTAAATATGGGGCAGCCCTTGGAGTATAAACTTGTCCGTCCTTTTTCCAATCCTTGAAAAATGATTGAAAGTCGATCGTTTATATAGCGTTTAATTTGTTCCTCGATGCAATTGCAAATATAAAACCAAATTTACTTAAACTAGTTACAAGAACAGTTTGTCAGTTTTCAAATCTTTTCCTATATATTTTACTCCAGATTTATTGAGCACTTGTACGAATGTTTAACGACACCTCACTTAATCATATATTAAATTATTCCATCACATTCAATGTTAAACTATCAATTGACTTATATAGTTTTTGTAATATCCACCCTAGTGACGAAAATTTACCATTTTTAAGGGTAAAAAGGGGCGTTGCGTCAAAGAACTTTTCCACAAATTGTTCGTGTGTTTATAATTTATGCATTATACCTGAACGACCCATGAAACTTGCCCGCATATATCAGGCAAATGTGTATGTGATACATATGTGTTAGTTGTAAGCGATTTGCCTGATTCTTCTTCTTTTTTTCTTCCTTTTTTTTTTGGAAGTACTTAGCACCCCAAGCAACTTGAGTCACGTTTTGTTTTGGCTTTCACCCTGGCAGCCTTGAAACACATTTAACATTTCGCGTTTATTAGATTTTCAATATAATGCCACACACACGCACATTTAGAAAACGATTTGATGGATACGTACATATATTATATTTATGTTGTTGTTGTTTTTTGCACAGTGAAAAATAAACAAACTTTAATGGTTCAGAGCTTAGTCGAAAAGGGCACTTTATCGATTAGCTTCGTGATTAAATTAACTGTGACATTTCGCAATGCACAATTTCTTGTAAATTAAACTTTTAAGTGATTTACTTGTAACTGTGGTAATATTTGTTAAATTATGTTCGAATTAAACTTTTCTTATCCTGGCCAATCTTTTTCCGAGCTGAAGTTGATTTTATAAGCCAACATGAACAACTGCTAGAGGCCCGATATCCACAACAACCCGACAACCTAAACAACCGCAACCCTAAGTAGACCAGGCGCCATCTCCACCCACTCTCCCGTTGTCAACCAAAGAGAGAGAGAGAGAGACAGAAAGAGAGAAGCACACGCACGAAGGGTCTACGGAATCAATCGTGACTAAAGCCGGCCAGACCAAAACCGACCTTTTGCACCTGTTCAAGAAATACTTCTGGGGTGGAATACTTACACTCAGAAAAAAAAAAAAAATAAAACAAAACAACTTTGATTAAGGGTTCACAAAAAGTTTTGAATACATAGAATAAATTACAAACACATATATTTTCAAAAATTAATACCAACATGCCACACAGCTCTGTTCGATATGATTTAGAACTTCTTGACAGCAATGCTGCACCCATATTACTCCACATTCAACACTCTTACAACAACGATGGATTTTTGCAATATTTGAGAGGTAAGCTAATGAGAAATATTTATATGAGCTGAGATCAAAATGGTCGTGTAGTATTCTCCATTGATTAAATCCCAAAAACTCGTAATAGACAATTCTCTAGATACCAAAAAAAAAACTGATTATGTGTCACTTAAAAATATTTTTAAAGTGTGACAAAAGGGTTATATTTGACCAATATCTCTATTGGAATATCTGAAATGGAACTATATTTTTGATTAGGTGGGGTCTTGGCATGTATGTCCTCTTCTCATTGCAAACGGTGGAGAGAAGAGATAAAGAAAGATCCAATATTTTTGAAAATTTGTTTGTTTTTTGTTATAAAAACATTGAACCCTTCTGTTGATTTAAAAACATATTTACTAAGCTTTTATATCAATACCCAAATACCCAATAGGTATAGATTAAGCCGATCCAAGGTCAAAAATGAGATCGCAATCGCTTAAAATACTTTTCAGCCTTATTTACAGAAATATTTAAAGCTTAAGTATGATATTGAGCCAGCATAACCAGCTTTGGATTAGAAAAGTAGGAATGTGATATTTAAAATCGACATTCAAGGAAACCTGCAAATGGCTAGAATAAACACCAGTTTAAATTAGAGTACCAAATCCGTTATCTCTTAAGAAGGTTAATGAAAATTGGGACCTAGGTAAGGAAAAAGGTAGTCTACTTTTCAAATACTGAGTTAAGGTAAAAGGTACTCAAAATTTAATGCCAGGAATTTACCTTGTATCAAATTCCTTTCATACTTAGTTACTTACTTGGCCTTTGGTTACCGATTGTCCTTTCGATCTTGTCAAAATCGGATTCATTTCAATACATGCGCTTTTAAAATCAACATCATTTCGTTCTTGTTTTATCCATAAAAGTTGTTGTTTCAACTATTGTTTTTTTTTGTAATTGGTTATTGAGAATTTTATGGAATTTAAAAACGAATATTTTGTAATTATTTTTTTTTCATCTTTTAAGAGTAAGGACTTCGGTCCGAACATTTTTAAAGTTTAAGACAGGAATAATACCGGAACCGGAAATATAATATAATAATAATACTTAACCGTTTTTAAGCCACGTACCGGTATCAATACCGGAACCGATATAATATTTTTTTTGAGAACCGAACACCGTTAACCGTTATATTAGTAACCGAAATAACTAAACCATACCGAAACGCTAATACCGGTACTGTTTCGGTTTTTTATTATTTATCTTACTGATTTATAAATAGTTCAAATATATCTTTCAATTGGAAAAATATCAGCTTATGCACTCAGAAAAAAATAGTACATTTTAGAAATTCGCCCTTAAAGAAAAACCAGAATTAAATTATTTATTTCAGATATATAAGATATTGACGAAAATTTTCGCTCAAGGGGGTTTTAATTAATTTAATTAATTTTGCATTATTAATATAGCTTGGACATTTACCTTTCATCACCTTCAAACCATTTTCAAAAATTCCTAATAGTTCAGCAATTTATTAAGTGGAGCAATATTTTGTTATGAGTAGTATTTTATACGTTGCTCAAAACTTTAAGCCCGGTTTTCTCGAAACCACGTTTTATGACCTGGTAGCCATGATTGCGCCAGTTCTACTGAACCGATTTTGATCAGACATATTGCAATCGACGCATAATTGATACAATTCTGGCCCGTACCTCAATCAAGAGAAAAAATATTTTGTTTATTACTTTTTTTTACACTAAACTACAAAAAAAAACTTTAAAAATCTAAATATTTTTTTTAAATGGCCGACAATTTGTCAAAAAAATATTAAAAAATATGATTGAGGTACGGGCCAGAATTACATCAATTCTGATCATAACCTTGTTTACCGTTTTCAGTTCCGATAACCTGGAGTCCCGGAATCATGGCTACCACCTCTACACCTTTTTTTGAGACCTTAATTGGCAGGCCGATAACTTTTTGAACAGCCCTCGAAATCCAACATATTTTTTTTTACTTTTTTTTTAAATTAATAAACAACACAAAACAAAAAACCAAATTGAAAAATCGTTTAAGGGTAAGGGTTTCAGCGTAAAAAAAAAACCTTTTTTTGTGATTTTTTATCTCAAATATCGATTGAGCAATTTTATTCAAACCTTCTATACATTATAGAGCATAGTTTTGACTATGTTTCATGCAAAAATATTAAACCATTAGCCCTTAAACGCGTTTTTCTCAAAACTGCTTTTTCGAAGTCCGTGTTCACTGCCATTTGAAAACTACTGGACCGATTCATTTCAAACTTTGTACACATTTTCTTCATATAAAATACCTCCCCCCTACGTTTAGTAAAAATTTTTTGTAACATTAAGGGTGTTTCCCACCCACAAAATGGCGGAAATTTTAGTCGAAAATTACGGTTCACACTTTAGATGGCCGCCAAATATTTCCGGCCGAGTTACAGTGAACACCGCAAATTGTTTTTTTTTCAATGCGTCTTGGGGGAAGCTCTGTCACGGGCTAATGGTTTAATATTTTTGCATGAAAAATTTACAGAACATAGTCAAAACTATGCTCAATAATGTATAGAAGGTTTGAATAAAATTGCTGATATCAACTGAAACTGATATCAATCGATATTTGAGATAAAAAATCACAAAAAAAGTGTTTTTTACGCTGAAACCCTTACCCCTCTCTTAAGGTTTTCCCTCCAGAATTTAGAAAAAAAACACTCATATAACGCTGTTTAAAGGTAGAAGACCCCCTTAAGCGGTCAAACTTTTCTTAGTAAATATAAACCCTCTGAATAAATGAAAAGAATTACTAAGTCTTAGGAAAATCCTCCCTTAAATATAGAAATGTTAGAAAAATATTAATATCAACTTGAGAAATAAAAATTCTTAATTTTAATAAAATTGCAAGGAAAAGCTCTGGCAGATATTTTGTTCCCACCGTTTTAGAGTGCTTTTAGAACTGATATACCCCTTTTTTAGTATTATGGGTTCCAATCTAACCAAATCGCGAAATATCTCTTTTTATTGGGATACAGAAATATTTTTCAGATTTTTAGGAAAATTTTATAAAAGCTTAGAAAGATAAACTTACAGTTTACTTTGTTGTTTGTTAGTTTACGTGACAGATAGTTCTAATTTAATTTAATATGTTTTGGATATATTGAATTTTTTAATATTAAAAAAAAAACACTTGTATCGGTACGTACCGGTATACCGAAATATAAATCTAGGAACCGTATCGAAACCGAAAACCGAATTAAACTGAAAACCGAAATAGAACCTTTAACCGAAGTTCTCATTTCGGGACCGAATCAGAACCGAGATTCGTTTCAGGATTAATCCCTGGTTTAAAAAGTAATATTCTTATATCAAAATAAAGAATAAAGTATTTCCGAACTTACCTTTCTTTTGACACCGTTGAACATTAAAAGAATTGTTTTTTCTTAAATTAACGCAATGGTCCATATTAGAGCATAAAACAGTGTTTTGAGAAGCGCTTATTACCTAATAAATATCAATCGGTCATTTTGTGTTGACTCGAACTCTATCGAGATAATTATTGAGTATATTACAGTCTGTTGATTGATTCCTAATTTCCATAAAACTTGTACCCCTTCAATTCTTTTTTTGTTGGGTTTAAAAACGATATGCATAAATTTAAGCAATTTTCTCTAACTGTACCTTACACCCCGGTCGGGTGGTTGCTAGGCATGATAAGTTAAAGTCCAGTACAAAGTTGTTTTGTTTGCTTATCGATGGTTACCCGGGGCAACCTTAAAACTAAACTTGCTGTAACCGACCCCCATGTGTTCGCTCAAATGTTCTGCATTAATCTACTAAAATGGATGAGGAAATCAACTCCACAGAAAGTGAAGAGTCCAAGAAGGCATTTCTGGAGGAGATCAACTGTCCGGAACCAGGCATAATAGATCGTCAAATGATAGAGACTTCCTATTTAGAAGAAGGTCAGAAGGGAGAGGTTAGGCGATTGCATCAGCTGGAGCCCGTGGTTTTTGAACGCATCAAAACCATGCGTTTGGAGTTTAAAAGTAAGTTCGGTATTTGCTACCAGCTATTAAGTTATTACAAGTTTTCTTTTCTAGATATTCTACGTATTGATCATCTTTGGATGCTGCCCAATTTAACGAAACTTTGTCTCAACTGCAACAAAATCGAAGTTATTGAACATATTGGCATGCTCCGGGCTCTGAAAGAGCTCAATTTGAGTTTTAACTATATTACAAAAATCGAGAATCTAGAAAATTTGGTCAATTTGGAAATGTTATCACTGTTCAGTAATCGCATCACGAGAATTGAAAATCTGGAAACGCTGGAGAACCTAGTAATCCTCAGCATAGGCAACAATATGATTGAGTCTGTGGAAGGGGTAGGTGTGCAAAATTATATAAAAGAAAATTTATTTAATTTGTTTTTTTCTTCTGGGCTAGATTGAACGCTTACGTTTTGTCAACAGTCTAAAAGTCTTGAATCTGGAGGGAAATCCTATAGCCAAACAACCCGATTTTCCGTTATCTATGTATGTAACTGCCATATTGCCCAGACTAAATTATTATGAATATATTTTCATCAAAAAAGAAGTACGGGAGGAGGCGCAGAAACGATTCTAGTAAGTTGACACAATAAAAATTATATATCTTTGTTGACAAAGATGTATCTTAAAAGGGCGTACCCGGATTTCCAGGCCCAATTAATTTAAAATATAAAGTATGCAGACTTAAAGTTGGGTATCTGACGATGATTTTACCAACTTTTGTAAAGTTGTAGCACTAATGTTGTATTAGTAATAAATGAATAAGAACAACGTGTGATGGAAAAAGTTTTAAAAATTCAAAATAAATACTTCGAAACGCCAGAATTCGGTACAATAATCTCCCTTTAATCAGTATTTAAATTACAAAAATTTTTAAACCACTTAACGCCAAACTTGTATTACAATGAATTCCTAAAACATTTAGTAGTTTAGCATATTTTTCCAATGGGGAGAAGGGTAAGGATTCTCACTGACCATTCTCCAGCTATAAGAACTTCCATAAAAGCAAAAAATGTTCAGATGTTTAATATTAGAGGAAGATGTTTAAAACATATTTTAAAATTATCCATACTAGTTTTTAGTACTTTTCTCATTATTAAATTGTTATATTTAAGTCAAAAACGGCAAATTTTTAATGAAAATGCCAAATCGCAAATGGTCACCAGGCAAATGGTCAATCTCAAACATGCTTAAATTAAGTTCCAATATTGGGATTAGTTCAATCTTTTTGAGATTAAAAAAAGTGAGATTAATTTATAATTGTTAAGATCGGCTTAAGATTATCCGAGCTAAATTATCAGAGCTAGAGTATCGATGATGATTCCCAGGTCTTATATCTTATACTGGGCTTAGCACATTCCAGGGATCGATCGACGGCACTAAATAAAGAACGCACTGTAAAATAATTGGCTTAAAGAGCCCAAAAGGTCCAAAGCTGAGCTACTTAGACCCACGCCCCTTATGCAGTTGTCATAAAACTCTACCACTTGGCTACAACCAGGGATGCAAACCATAAATTACTACTGGTTAAGGTTCTGAAATTTGAGGTTCAGGGTTTTTATACCCGTTACTCGAAGAGTAAAAAGGGTATACTATGTTCGTGCAAATGTATGTAACAGGCAGAAGGAAGCATTTCCGACCCCATAAAGTATATATATTCTTGATCAGCATCAATAGCCGAGTCGATATAGACATGTCCGTCTGTCTGTCTGTCCGTCCGTCTGTATGAACATCTAGATCTCAGAGACTATAAGAGCTAGAGCTACCATTTTTTCAGTGTAGACTTGTATTGTCTGCACGCAGATCAAGTTTGATTCAAATTTTTAACACGCCCCCGTAATATGAAAAAAAATAATCATATCTTCAACAATTTTTGAAAATATATTGTTCAAACCTTCTAGACATATATTTTAATCATCATTACCTATCGATCCGCCATACATCATTTCCTGATCAGATTAGCTATAGTAGAGTTGCCACCCCCGCAATTTGGAAAAAAAACACAGTTTGGGCATGTTGTGATCTAATAAAATAATCTGAAATAAACCTTACCCTGAGTAACGGGTATATCGAAATCGAGCAGGGCCGACTTCAACTTACGCTCTCGTTTTGCAAAGGTTTCGGTTCGAACCTTGGTAGAAACAGGTTTAGGTTCAACAATTTTTACGAAAGAGGTTCGGTTCAAGGTTCGGTTAAAAATAAAAGAAAAGTCGGGATTCTGTGTTTAAACCGGTTCGGTTCAAACCCGGTTTACAGCCCTGGCAACAACCGTCTCTTAACCGATTTGCTTTACCTTAGGATAGAATAAATCGTATGACAAAAAACCGAATTTTTAGCCCAGATCTCCTGTAAAATTAAATTATTAATTTTCATTCCTCTTTCTTCTTTAGTCGCGAACTTCGCGAAATTGAGGACAAACAGGAACGTGAAATTCAAGCCCTTGAAACTGACGCTCGAGAACAAGCCGAAGCCGCACGCTTAGCTTCCAGTTTTGTCGAGCATTTAGATGGACATCAGCTCTACGAATCCCTATGGCGTGATGATGAAAATGGTCAACTTCTCATGCTTGTGGGCACTCCGGCTCAAGAGCTGGCCGAGGAATATGATAAGGATGTGTTTGAGCTGACACAAGAAATATACAAACTTGGCCTGGAACGCTATGGTGAACGTGATGAGGAAGTCCGTGATTTCAATTCCAGTCTACAAGATGGCCAACAGGAGCTACAATCTTTGGGTCAAAGTCAAATTGAAGAATTTCTGCTATATAAAGAAAAATCTTTCGAAGACTCTCGCTCCAAATGGCGAGAACTAGAACAATTTGAAGAAGGCACCGCGGAGCATGTAAAGGTGGCAAACGAATTGGAATCGCTGAATGGAGAATTTGAGGATGCCTTGAATGATATGTGGCACAGTTTAATGAGCCAAGAATTGCATCTGCATGAGGCAGTGGAGGTGATTGAGGATTTGACTAAAAAAAAAAACAGTTTTACATCATTTTATATATATTTTAGGAGTCCACTCGGAACTTCCAAAGCAAAATCTCCGAGCTAATGGCCAACTTTGTGGAACGTGCACAGGTCTGCTTTCGTCAATTGCGTGAGGTGGCTGTACATTTTTCGGAAAATATGATGGAATTGGTAACACATTTTCTTGCCTCAAAGCTGGCTGGTCAACAACTTAAAGCTATACCAGAGGAGCTGAAAATGTGTGTAGAAGATCGTGAGGAGGTATTGAAGCTAGTAGAAGGCATGAAATATATGCACACCTCACGAATTGATGAGCGTGAGGATCGCATGGTCAGACGTAGCAAGGAGTTCATTGATCAGATGATTGAGAAACTTAAAAAGTAAGTAAAAGGCAGGGATTTAGTCCGAAACTCGCCGAAATGAGTTTAAAGATTTTGGGTTCTTAATTTAATTCTGTTTTTTGGTGAGCCGGTTCGAATTCACCGGTTCAAGTTAATTTTGTTTAAATACTTTAAACGGAAGGTTCTAAGGAATTCGGTTATCAAATAATATTGAATATTAAACAGTCACATTCAGTCAAGGCAGCAAAACGGTCCGGAACCAAACCCCTAAAACCCGGTTCGGTTCCGGTTATTTTGGGTTCCCCGAACCGAACCATGAACCGAACCTCTTACATTTTTGAACCTAACCACTTTTTCAAAAAATAAGGTTCGGTTCACAATATTAAGTATTTGTACAAATGAGATTATCCAAAATTAAATCTTAAAGAGTCACACTGTCTGATTGTTAGGAAGGAAATAATGTCAAAAATATTATAGATTCCTTCGAAAAATGTCCAAGAGAGCATACATTGAAAAAAATTTTAAATTTTTGGAAAAGATCTAAAACGAAGACCTACAAAATATTGCGCTAACTTAGATCGCGTACTTCTCCAGGAAGATATAGTGCCTACACAGAAGAAAAAACCAGAGATATTTGGTCTAAAATCAATCCCAATCGATGACAAGTACGAGAGGATTAACGTGTGTAATTTTCTAAATTTTCTAAATTTTCTGAAATTTTTGTCTCGATCCTGTCTTTGGCTCGGGTATGTTTGTTTTTAACTCGAAATAGGCGTTTTTTGAACAATTCACGGGATTGATTTTAGTTTGTCAATAAATGTAAAGAGAGCGGCCGATAATACTTTTACTTTACTTTTTACTTTCGGTAACATTGCAATTCCCAACTAGTTTTAATATATATGCAAGACTATTTGATTTTCAGGTAGGATCCGTACTTGAAATGAGACTTTTCAGATTGATACAAGAATTTTAGGATTGTTTTAATCCTTCGTACTTGTTTTAAGTACAATCAAGTTCGACTCGTACTGAAAATTTTATTTTGAAGGTCGGAACCATATCAGTTTTATCTAACTAAATGACTTATTTCGGCTAAATAATATGATTATATCAATTTAATATTCTTTGAACCACAATACTTAACAAACAATACTTTTTTGTTGAAGTAAACCGAGTTCCGAACCAAAACCTGGGGTCCAAAGGATCCAGAAACCGGTCCGCGAACAGAACCCAAAGATTCCTCACTGGTTCGAACCTCCGAACCGAACCTCATTATAAATTTTGGAGGTTTGCAGCCTTGCTTTCAGTTAATGATACCGGATCCGATTAGGGCTGAGCTCTCTTTCATATATTTATTAATGTCAGGGACCGAAACAGTTATAAGTTTTATCAAACAAGTCATTATTTACCAGTTATAATTTGGGTTTGTAATAAAACTCGAAAAATAACAATTATTCTTTGACTTTTATTTTAAAACTCGAGAAATACCAATTGTTTTGTGATTTTTATTTTATTTATATTATAATATATATTTATATTTTATTTTATTTTAATTATAGATAACTTTTATTTATAAAAGGCTTTAATAAAAATTATTCAGAGACTTTTATTTTTTAAGGCATTGCATAAAAGTCATTTGCATATATCACATTGAAAAAGCCATTGAAGACCAAAATATAAAAATATTCTTGATCAGCTCGAAAAGGGTAATCGATAAAGCCCAATGTTTTGTAAGTAAGTTTAGCGTTCGGTTTCTGTGAAATTTTGTAGCTGAGTAGTGGTACCAAGTCTAGCGAGGTTGTCGGCAATCTTGTTGACATCTCTGTTACAGTGTCAAGGGCTTTAAGGGCAGCTTGGCTCTCTGAGAATATGAATACGTCAGTCTCTCTGACTGAGAGGTTTTCAAGGGCTGGACAGAATCAATTTTAACTAAATTTTGTTATCGAGAATACGTTTACCTTTTCGTCCTCAATGGTTTCTTTATTGCGATATATGCAAATGACTTTTATATTATGACGTAAAAAATAAATATCTCTGAATAATTTTTATTGATGACTTTTATTTAAAAGTCATCAATAACTGTTATCTGAAAAAATTAATAAAAATCAAACTTAATTTGTTATGAGCTGAGTAATAAAATAAAAATCATAAAATAATTGGTATTTCCGAAGTTTTAAAATAAAAATAGATTAATAATTCTTAATTCAAATCTTTTATATAAAAATTGCAATAAAGCTGTTTATTTATATTTTACCTGTTATCAGTAACTGTTATATCCGGTCTCTGATTAATGTATTTTATGCTCCCCAGCCAAGAAGTTGATCGTCATCGTGCCAAAATATTGGAAATTAACTCATTCATGGAACTTATGACTGAATCCCTGGCCCAGCTGCCCGAGTCCCTGGAAGAGCAAGACTTACAAGTGACTTAAGAACGGTTTAATAAAAAATTGTCTCCTTTAAATATAAACATAATTAATACATAATGACTACTTATGACCTTTTCCTGCCTTGGATTTACTTTTCTGCTTAAGTGCCTCGTAATAGGCACCCAATCCCTCCTGCAACAAAGGACTATTGATATAATTCACACACTCTCGCATATCACCAGCACGATCGGCTATCAATTGCTGGACATCGGATTGACGAAACTGTTGCTTGGTTAGGCTACGGGCCAAAGGATTCACCTGGCCAAAACTGCCTATGAATGTAGAGCATTTGGAAATGGCATCTTGCTTATCCACGGCCAACTCATCGATAAGTCCCACATCGAGAGCCTCCTGGGTGGTGAAAAGTTTGCCCTGGGTTAAGGCACGCTCAGCTAAGCGGCGCGGCAGTACGCTTAAAAGTGAAATCTCCACCCATTTGGGGGGCATGTAAGAGAATTGGGTTTCATTTAGTCCTATAGACAGATTAGGCAGCATCACACGGTATTCACAGGCGGTGGCCAAGAGGCAGCCACCAGCGGGCGATTGACCCTGAAAAACAAGATTAAGAATTTTGATAACACAGTCTCTCTCTCTCTAACATACATTAATAGCCGCTGCAGTGGGTACACTGCTTAGATGCAGAGCCAGCCATAAATCTTGAAAGACGGCCCAGAACTCCTTTAAACGCTCTTGATTCGGCTTGTGCAGCTCACTGAGATCCAGTCCAGCACAGAAGACGCGATCGTTGGCCTAGAAATGGATTACAAATAAATTCTTATCAATGATTCAGTTCTTATCCGCTTACCGAGGTCAATATCAATCCGCGACTCTTATTCCTTTCAATTTGTCCTATGCCCTCAATCAGATCGTTCATTAGCTCCAAATTAAGGCTATTAACCGGCGCCCGGTTCATGGATAGTGTTGCTATTCCACTCTGATCATCCACCTCCACTAAGGTAAGATTGGGTCTTGTGGCACTTGACAGTGAGCGTTGGCACCAGATTGGCCTGATCAGTCCTTGAATTTTACTACGCAGCATTTTGGCAAACCTTTTGGAGCTGAAAGTGTAGGCAATTGCTGGCTATAACAAACAAGAAGAAGAAGAATTAATTAAAGCAAAGACACAAACCATTAGCAAGATCGCGTAATCAGCTGTTGTTTATACGATGACAACTCTTTGTGATATTAAGAGTTTAAAAAATTAAAGTTGAACAAAGAGAGCTACAAATTCTAATGTTCAAAACATGATGTGTAAATTGTAACCGTATGATTTTCTTCTTAACCCTTAACGGAAATTGTTATTTTAATGTACATGCAATTTGGTAGTCGAATTGTCTAAAGCAGCGGTGGGCGCGATATTTCAGTTTGGGAGCATTCCAACAACAAGATAAATAAAAAACGAGCCTCGACTCCAGAAGACGTCTGCTGCCCAAGTCTCGGTCGCACACACACTGCATATATTTTGTTATTGTTTCTGTCTGCATTTTGTTTTGTTGTATTCTTTTGTGAACGTCGCAATAGCGATCTCGTCAAGCTGGCGACAATTGCCGAAAAATAAGTCGGAGCAATGGGAGCAGTTGGGAGCAAGGGCTTGCCCATCGCTGGTCTAAAGCTAAGGTCCCACAGGCAAATAATTTGCCCAAATTTTAATGAAAATTTAGCTGAATTGGCCAAAATAGGGAAATTTTCGGCAAATTTTTTGAGCAGATTATTTGCGTATAGATCCAATACTACAGTTTTGAGTCCTGCAAAATCTAAGGTTATGGCGATTTGGACAAATATTTATCAAAATTTGGGCAAATTGCCTGCCTTTGGGACCTAAGCTTATCAAATCCAGTCAAGACTTAAAACTTAGTTTCGCTTAAAGTTCGCTCCTATAAATTTCTTTAAAATTCACTTTAAAAATTTTCCGTCGAGTGTAAAGCTAATATTTTGGGTTTAGTTTCTCAGATAGGCAGATTTGATATTTTCAATTTCTATTAAAAAAATCATTCGCTATTAATTAATAAAGATTTTTATTATTTTTGTTCTTTTATAATCATTTTGACTGATTTTATTTATATAAATCTTAAATAATAGTTACTTTTCGAGTTTTATTTGAAAAATCATTGATGATGATTTATTTCAAGTTTTATTTTAATTACTCAATCGTTTTCTGGAATCCTATTTCTGGCATCAGGGATATCCCGAATATTTTTCTGTATAGACACTGTTTCCTCTGTACATCTCTTTCAACTTTTTAGAATAAAAAGAGCTAAAGTGCGGAAAATGCTCGTACAAATGATATTTGGAACAGATTTTAAGATATTTTCAAAGTTTGAAAACATTGGTCGATATGTATGTTCTCTTGGAAAATTTTAGAAAAAATCTTGAACATTATTGATAGATTACACAAGGCAACAAAATTAACCTTTTTTCAGTATATTGAATGGTTGGTGGTTATTCTAAAAGACTTTGGAGTGCTTAACACGAATCTGTTTATCAAAATGCTCCATCACGTCTGGTTTTTTTGTAATTTGAGCCTATAATTGGTAAAAGTGCCTATTTTGACCATTTTAAGGCATGTTTTGTGGGCAACCAATACCTCATTCTTGAATCTCCTTAATGTTTTTTTTTTTTAGTTTACAAAATTTTTAACTAAGTGTATACTAACTAAATAACAGTAACTTAAATTTTATACTTAATCTAGTCTCCAACCGAGCGCTCTGTTTAAATTTTAATTTATTTTCCCTTTTCAGGAATTTATTATGTATCTATATCTATAAATTTTCTTTTATTAATGGCGTTGCAATGAAAACTATTATGAAAAATATTGCCTAAATTGAATCTCCTTGATTTTATCGTAAAGTACTATTCCTTAGCTTTAAAATAAACTATCCCACAAAATTTTGTGATTTTTTCAAACGAAGATAAACCATTTTGAATGCAAGGTTACATAATGTCTGACTTAATTTTGCTGTCTAAAAGTATGCTAAGCTAAAAACAGAACATCGCCTAGTAATTTTAGTTAAATTATAATGAAAGTTCTCAACGACACCCATAGTATACTTGTGGGCTAGGGAACATATGGTCGGTTCGAATACTTGTATTCAAAATGGTGTTTCTTTGTTGAAAAAAATCGCACAAATGTTTGGGGTAATTTATTTGAAAGCTAAAGAATATATCTTTCCGGTAATGTAAAGCTGAGTGAAAACAAACCTATAGGTTGCCCACAAAACCTGCCTAAAAATGATTAAAAAAAAAGCACTTTTACCGATTATTGGTTCAAATTGACAAACATCCTGACGTGATGGATCATTTTGGTAAATTGATTCGTGTTAAGCACACGAAAATCATCTATAATCACCATAATTATGTAAACTGGACCATGTTGCTTAGTGTTATTTATTTAATAAATGTTAATTGCTTTCAACTGCAGTCAAAAAACTTTATTCTTAATACTTTTATTACAAATTTTATTCGTTTGAAAAAATTACTTAATATTATGAACTGAACCTTTTTTATTTTAATAATGGTCCGACTGTAATATACTCTGTACCTGTTCGTATATAACTGATAACTTTAAAGTGTGAGGTCACACAATCTGTGCAAGTGCTGCCCATCACGATTACGGGCAGTGCTGCCCAGCGTAATTATTTGATTTGCTAAAAAATTCGAATATCGTTCATCTGGAAACGGTGCATGGTGGATCGATAAGTAATGACGATTAAAATATATCCCTAGAAGGTTCAAACAAACTGTCTTTAAAATTGTGGAAGATATTCGATTTTGTTCAAATTGGGGAGATATCGATTTTGTTCAAATTGAGGAGTTGGCAACTCTGCCATCGTTCATCTGATCTGAAAACAATTTATGGGGGCTCGATAAGTAATGACGAGTAGAATATATGTCTAGAAGGTTCGATCAACCTAACTCCAAAATTGCGGGATATTTGAGGTGTTTTTCAAATTGCGGGGGTGGCAACTCTGCCATCGTTCGTCTGATCGGAAGACAATGTATGGAAGCTCGATAAGTAATGACGAGTAGAATATATGTCTAGAAGTTTCGATCAAACTAACTCTAAAATTGCGGGATATTTGAGGTGTTTTTCAAATTGCGGGGGTGGCAACTCTACTATCGTTCATCTGATCGGAAAACGATGTATGGGGGCTCCATAGGTAATGATGAGTAGAATATATGTCTAGAAGGTTCAAACAAGCTAACTCCTAAATTGTGGAATATATTAAGTTTTTTTTCAATTTGCGGGGGAGGCAGGGGGCGTGGCAAAAAAAAACTAAACTTGATCTGCCTGCAAGTATAAGAAATATATGTTCCATACATCTCAAATCTCTATCTCTTACCATCTCTGAGATCTCAGCGTTCATACGGACAGACGGACATGTCTATATCGACTAGGCTGTTGATGCTGATCAAGAATATATATACTTTATAGGGTCGGAGATGATTCCTTCTGGCTGTTACATAAATTTGCACAAACCCAATATACTCTTAGTACCTTAAATAAAATATTTCGGAGTACCCATAATTTCGATGATTTTCTTTTTAAAAGACTTTTTGTTATTCCCCAGAAGATAATTCTTCATATCTCCAGGAAGAAACATGAATTATTCCCCCAGAATAAAATAACGAACTTGATGCACTTTTCTTAAACCGGAACGCCAGCAGATTTTAGTTGTATATAAAAATACCCTAATACTAAGTATAAAATGTTGCAGTTTCAACACTAAACTCGCATTTGAGAAGATGAACGTGGTAAAGACTGCAATCGCTGTCGCCGTTTGGCCTCAAACTCGGTGGCCAATTGCCATGTTTCCTTATCCAAAGCCTGCTTGCCACAGGCAATGCCCAACAGGCGTGAGAGTACCAAAAGGTTATGCAAATCATCAGCATTGCTTTTCACATTTGCCTTGCGCATATCCACAAAATCCTGTTGGATCATTTCGGTGAGTTCTTCACCAACCGAAAATGGTTTAGTGCGTGCCAGGGTGAGATATTTGCGGAATTGCTGAAGACGCTCGGGCTGTAGATAGTGCAGGGCAGCCTTAAGAGATTCCTCAATAAGTGACACAGCTTTTGCATCGGCATTTAAGGGCACAGCAAAATCGTTCTAGGGGAAGAGGAAATTGATCAGTAGGTTGAACAATTAAAAAGAGATGTTAGTAAATAATTACAGGCAACATGCTGCGTCCTTCGCTTAAAACCAAAATGGGTATATCTGCATTGTAGTCTATTTGATAATATTGGAAATCGCATTTCAGCTGCTGATTGTTTATTAGATGGGCCAAATGTTGTACGGCCTGCACACCACTGGCCTCCAGTTTGCCCTGCTGCAGGCGTGTCTCGTCCAAAACCAAATGTGTGTGCGGTGCCAGTTGAAGTAGACCCGAAACCAGCTTGTTGGTCTCGTAGTCTTTTCTACAAAAATATATAAAATATGAAAAGAATTTTAAAATTAAATTTCTTAGTTTCTCACTTACTTGGGAGCAAAAGACGAGGTATTCATGTTGTCCAATGTCATGGGTAGATAATGACTTGCCGGCAAAAGCAACTCCAGCACTTGATATAGCTTGCTGGTATACTGCTCTAGGCATTCCCTTGGTATATTACAAATGTTCAGAGCGAATTTGCCAATACTTTGCATTTCAGAGCGACTATAAACCGTGGAAATCAAATGGCAAAGCATATACTCCGCGGCCAGATCATCGTCAAAGAGACACAGCTTGAGCAGCATGCGTAAATCCTTGTGTAGCGTCTCAGTTGAAGGGTACTCCTCTTCAGTGTGTGCCTGCTTTAGACTCAAATCTAGCAAGGGATTGGCATGGGTTAGCGTCTGAACGGCAAAGGCATGCAGTCTGGGTATAAGAAAAGGCGAAGGGTTGGCGGCCTGAAGCTCACTTAAGCTCTCCATATCTTTTTAAAGCCTCGAGGTCTAAGGAAGATGCATCCAGCGAGGGATCCACAGATAGAAAACCCACAAAATCCACCAGGGAGTTGAGTTGATAGGTATCAAAATCTTCGTACACTTTTACCATGCAGGCCATGCTGGGTCGGCTGGGCAACGGAGAGTTGAGCAAATAATCCGTGGCCAGACTGGAGGATATAGCTGCAGCTGGGCCACTAGAAGCAGCAGGCAATTCCTTCACGCAGGGTTTCTTAAATGGGCCCACCGCTTCTTCTTCCTCTATATCCATCTGCTCGGGCTGTTGTTCAGCTAGGGTTCTCTTCTTGGCCAGTTTGGTGGTTTCATCTGGTTTAACCAATTCCTGCTGAGGATTACACTCCCGCTCATGCTCTTTGGCCCACTCATTCAGTCCCGGCACTGACACCACAAACAAAGTACGCCTCTCGCCCTGCACATTAGCCTCCGCATTGTAGTTCAACTCCTCGCCCTCTCGCATCCTCAAACAGTCGCGATATTTGCCCTCTTGCAGGCGACGCTGGCTGCCATCGCCAGTTGAGGACTTTATTTCATAACGTTCCAAATAGATTTCGGATCCATCATGTCCTGTATCATACCACGAAAACGCACTAGCGTCTGATCTTTGAGCTTGTGCAGCGGCGTGTAATTTAGCAGGGGAATCGCCTGCCATTTGCTGGGATCTTTGAGTAGCTCCTTCCAGCTGCTGGTTGTTTGGGCGGCCAGTTCATCGGGTGTGCTGGGTAAATTCAAATCACAAGGCATTTTTCGCTCCAATGTGTCAACTAAAAAAAACAGCTGCCTGCCGCTTTGCTTGGCGCCAAATGCTATCAGCTAGTGATGGGCGAAATTTAAGTTGATTGTATTAGAGAAGGAAGCGTGAGTAAAATTGTAAAAGATGTAAGAAAAATTAAGAAATGTACTTTTTATTTTATTATATTTACGAAAACAGCTTAATATTGCGTGTATTTATTAAAGAAAGTCGAAATATGTGGGACTTCTTAACACATGGTTTTTGAGTGTTTTTTAAATAAAACTCTGGAGAGAAAACCATAAGAGCTTTTTCAGTTTGTTTTTTTCTTTGCCTTATTAATTAGAAAAAAATATCAAAAGTTATCGGCCTGCCACTTAAGGTCTCAAAAATATGTAGAGGTCCGGAACTGAACCCGTAAGAACCGGTTCAGTTCGGGTTTCTTGAGCTGGCCGAACTGGACCATGAACCGAACCTTCTACATTTTTGATCCGTCGAACCTTGAACCCGATCGGAACCACTTATTCAAAAAAATAGGTTCGGTTCACAATATTAAGTCATTTTTCAGGCGGAAGAAATTTTCGATATGATTATTTAACTTTAAATGACTACTGACTGACTGTAAAGAAGGGAAGTTTATAAGAACAATAAAAAGCAAATGAACCTATGTCAAATATAAAATCTATCAATGATAATTGAATAATTTGAAGTTCTAAAAAATATGTTTCTAACTAAGTTGTACGAGCATTTTCAACACTAAAATCTGTTTTTCTAATCTAAGATTTAGTAGAAATGAACAGTTCCAGAATGATCTAATGCCTACACAGACGAAAAAGATATCCGACTAAAATCAATCCCAATAAATGTCAGTTGCTGGTGGATTCCAGATTTTACAAACCAAAGTACAATCAGGTTCGACTAGTACCTAAAATTGTAATCCGACTTGAATTAACTTAAAACAAGGCAAGGTCGCCCATATACTATATATAATACTAGATGATCAAACTAATTAAATCATATAAATTAATCGTAAATAAAAGCTTCATATTATTATTTTTTAAGTGAACCAAATTGAACCAAAAACCTGTCCAGGATCCGGTCCGACCCAAAGATTTCTCACTGGTTCGAACCTCCGAATCGAACATCTTCCAAACTGTAGGTTACAGCCTGGATTATATGAGTACCTGCCATGGGAAACCGTGTCGACGATTTGAACTTAACAAATGAGTTCACTTCGTCCTTGGTTTTATTAAAAATTCATGCACCGTCAATCTTTTACTATTCGGTGGGTCTGAGCAATTTAAAAATATGCTGGGCTCCGTTACCGTTTCAATTAAATTATTCGGAATCGGAATTGGTAATTGCTCCATTAACATTAACGCCGATTGTCTTATTCGGCAAATAACTTCAAAATCTGAATCTTAAATTTTTAATTTCGGTTCTGTTCGCACACAAAACTAATGTTTCGGTATTGGTTCTGTTGAGGGGGGGTTTCAGTATTCGGTCCTGCATCGGGGGTTTTTGCTTCGAAAGCACACGTAATTGTATATACCGCATAGCGTTTAAAATTCCTTAACCGAAGATATATTAGAACAGCAACAAGAATATAGTTATAAAGATGGAAAATTAAACGTATTAAAATTTACCCCAAAAAATAATGTTTCAATAACACTTGTGTAACTGGAAGAAAAAGAACTTTGATACGGTCGTTAAATACAATTGTAGGCAGATAACTTACCAATCACACTTAACCAACTTCAAATATCTTCTAAACACTATTTTTAATATACTTAAATTCGATGGTCCCGTCACATAACGGAAAGCCAGAGCACTATTATTTCGATTTTTAAAGAAGAGTTAAAGTCGGCCCTCGCTCGACTTCGATATACCCGTTACTCAGGATATAAAACATGTCCTAATTGTGGGAGAGATATGAGTTTCCTTCCAATTTGCGGGGGAGGCAACTCTACTATAGCTCATCTGATCAGGAAATGATGTATGGCTGATCAATAGGTAATAATTATTAAAATATATGTCTAGAGGTTTCAAACAATCTATTTTTCAAAATTGTGGGTGATATGAGGGTATTTTCTAAATTGCGGGGGTGTAACTCTACTATAGTTCATCTGATCGAAAATGATGTATGGCGGATCGATAGGTAATGATGATTAAGATATATGTCTAGAAGGTTTGAACAGTCTATTTTCAAAATTATGAAAGATATGAGTTTTTTTCAAATTGCGGGGGGCGGCAACTTTTCTATCGTTCATCTGATCAGGAAACGATGTATAGCGGATCGATAGGTAGTGATGATTAAAATATATGTTTAGAGGGTTCGAATAATCTATTTTCAAAATTGTGGGAGATATGAGATATTTTTCAAATTGCGGGGCGGCAACTCTACTATCGTTAATATGATCGAAAAACGATATATGGCTGATCGATAGGTAATAATTATTAAAATATATTGTCTAGAAGGCTGAAAACAATCCTAGTTTCAAATTGTGGGAGATATGAGGTATTTTCAAATTGGGGTGGCAACTCTGTACTATAGTTCATCTGATCGAAAATGATGTATGGCGGATCGATAGGTGTAATGATGAATAAGATATATGTCTCGAGGATTTGAACTGTCTATTTTCAAAATTGTGGGAGATATGAGGTTATTTTCAAATTGGCGGGGGCGGGGAGGGGCGTGGCAAAGAATTGCAAACAAACTTGATCTGCCTGCAAACAATACAAGCATACACTAAAATTTGGTAGCTCTAGCTCCTTATAGTCTCTGAGATCTAGGTGTTCATACGGACGGACGGACGACGGACGGACGGACGAACGGACAAACGGACCTTTCTTATATACTGATCAAGAATATATACTTTATTTGGTCGGAGATGCTTCTCTCTGCCTGTTACAAGACTAGCTACGCCGATGGTATCCAGAAGCTTTGGAAAGGCGCTGCCATTGATAACAAAAAGTTTTTCTCACTAGAACTAGATTTTAGACCGATCGTTCCTATGGCAGCTATATGCTATAGTCATCCGATTTGGATAAATTTTTCACGAATTGGGTGAAAGCGTATAAAACTAGTATATACCACGATTGGTCACGCTACGGTGGAAAACAAAAAAGTTTTTCTCACTAGAACTAGATTTTAGACCGATCGTTCCTATGGCAGCTATATGCTATAGTCATCCGATTTGGATAAATTTTTCACGAATTGGGTGAAAGCGTATTATAAAATTGAAATTTAATAATTATTTTGTAATACATTTTTTAGGTTTAAAAATAAGAGTTTATTGCCAATTTATTTAAATAAATTAAAAATAAAATTTTAAAATTTTGGTTTGCGCAGTCAAAAACAGCACCTGTCGTGTTTTCATTTCATCTAAGACAATTTTTCCATTTTGATTTTTTTAAACCCCATAACCCTTATTATCTCTCTTCTTTTTGCAGGCCTATCAATCCATTTGTGATCTCTTAATCATTTTCTCGGATCAATTGGGTCGCAGTGAGACGGAACATATACGCAGCTTGGAATACAAATCCCGTATGGATGAGCATCTCATTTTGGATAACTTTGTGCAGCATTACGTGTTCTCGCTGAAGCAAGATGTCGCCCAGGATGAGACACGGATTGAAGAGCTGCACAAGAAACGCAATTTCCTGGCCTGCTATTGCAAACTTGTGGTTTATAACATAATTCCCACCATGCGTGCAGCAACCATTTTCAAATATTATGTAAAGGTAAACAGATCTGGCAGAGAATTTCAAAAAAAAGCTCACTAACATTTATCTCGTGCAGTGCTACAATGACTATGGCGACATTATCAAGGCCACCTTGGGCAAAGCCCGTGAGATCAATAAAGTTAACTTTGCCATGACTTTGCTGCTCAGTTTGATCACCGTCTTCAAGAGCTTGCAGGAGCAGAGTGATGATGGTCTGGTTGTCAAAAGTTCACAAGAGTTTGTTGATCTCAAGGAGTTGGCCAAACGATTTGCACTCACCTTTGGTTTTGATGCTTTGAAGAATCGTGATTCGGTGGCCGCCATTCATCGTGGTGGAATCTATTTTGCTGCTAATAAACAACCTGATGATCCTGTGCGTGCGCCTACACGTCTACTATTTCTAGAAGTACTAAATGAGTTCAACTACAAATTGTTGAAACAGGATAAAAAGGTGATCATGAGTTTTCTGGATAAGGTTATACCACCTGCCATGCCCTCAAGCCGAGCTGAGGAATGGCAACCGTTGGTGTTGTATCGCAACTCTTTGTTACATGGCGAAACGGATCAGGCACCGGTTGCCACACGACGAGCATACACGCGCAAGCGTAGGGATCATGGTAAGTGTGACGGGCATAGCATAAATATAAACAAATATATTTTGGTCAATTATTCTTGGTTACTTTCCGTATCCACTGTACTTTCTCAACCTACGAGAGAGTTGCCTTTTATATTACTAACCCTAGGTACTATAAGTATGACGAAGAGATGTGCCGATTTTCCTGAACTAGTTCGAATGAACCATTCATTTAAATGGACTAGTTCTCAGTGTTTAAAGTACATAAAGTGAACTATAGTTCAAAAAATGAACTATAATTCGAATGTGAATAGTCCTTCAAAAAATGAACTATAGACTAGGTCATTGAATTGAACTAAATTCTCCAACTCTAGTGACGCGGTCCGTTTTGCTACTTTATTCAAAAAATTTGAATTTTTTTACTCAGAAGTTTATGGTGCAGGATCACTCTGTATATTGTTTGCACTTACTTGAAACATCTTGACAGATACATAATATTGAAAAACGCGTACATACATTTTCTACTACGTTTAGGCCTGAAAAGTATGCTGATCATTACCATTTAGGTTCAAAATAAAAGATTTATCGAGTCGAGCGTTATGAATAGGGCGATTTTTCTCTTATAAAATTCACGAAATTCGTTTCAGAATACTAATTTAAAGCGAACGACATTCATAATTTGCTCAAAAAAATGGTTATTAATCCCCAAGGCTGATATGATAAACTTCGTTCTACCGCAAATTGTGAAAAAAAAAATGATTGGTATCATGTAGTGACATCTAAAATAAAACTTTTTCATTAGTAAAGACGACCGGTCAGCCGTTTGTCATTTTGAACAGTTCACTCCATATAACCTCTTGCAAATTACGTTTTTTTTGCTTGCGATTAGCATTAAATAGGTGTTTTTTTTACACTTGAAAAGTGTGAAGTTTGTAACGCAAATATCTTCACATAAATATATATTCTGAAGCGTCCGTCCGGTTCGTCTTGTCGTCTGTCCGTCTGTCCGTCTGTCTGTTCCTACGGAACTAGTCTCAGTTTTAAAGTTATGGTGAAATTTCAAGTCTTTTTACTGACGCAACTAATAGTCGGAACCGGCCGGATCGGATATTATACTACCATAGACGATCGGTCTAAGAAAGTTCAGTTTAGAAAAACTTTTTGTTTTACACGTAGCTCCAATCTTGGTATATGTGTTTTATCTTCCACATAATTCGGAAAATGTATCAAAATCGGATCACTATATAGCTCCATAGGGAACGATCGGTCCGAAAATAAGTCGTTGTGAGAAAAATTTTTGATTTTCACGTAGCGTCTCAATCGAGTATATATTTTTTTATGTTTCCACACAATTCTGAAAATTTATCAAAATCGGATGACTATACATATACTCCATATAAACGGTCGGTCAAAAAACACTTTTAGTGAGAAAAACTTTTGTTTTTGAAACGTCCCCAATCTTGGTATATGTTTTCCATTTGGAAAATCAAACTGCTGAGTATAAATGGTGGAACTAAGAAATTTTTTTATGGTATAAATTTTTATTATCAATGTAAAAATTTGAATATCTGATATCTTTATCCCAATATATCGTAAATCAAAACTTGGCGCAGACGAATTGCTTCTCGTTTTACTTTGAAACGTCTTTAGAAGGCAATGACTAGGAGTGTTTTTTAAAATGACCCAGTGAACATTTTCGTGCGATAATAAATATATACAAATATATCTACGAAGATTAAAAAAAAAAACAAAATTAAATGCGTCTATAAACTAAATAGGTACCATGCTTTTCCAACTTGAAAAATTATTACAACGATTTCAATCGTGGCCGACATTATCTGCCTAACCAATTCCGTGAATATCATTTAAAATCGGTTGTTGTGCTAGAAACTAGAGTACGCACGTGAGCGATTTTTCCTAAACGTATCGCACGATTCACGAAATTAAAATCTCCTGACGCACGATTCACACGCACACAATTTTTAACGGTTTTGCGACACGCACGATTAATGCACAATTTAAGGAGAGGTGACGAATATTCACGCACGATCAAACACTCCCGAATTTTATCATGGGTTTCATGGCCACACTGCGCCATTTGTATGGAGCAGCTGTGAGCAGCGAATTCACGAAATCAAAAGCAAATCAATTTTAGGAATAATATTATTAATCAAATACAATAGAAAAGAAAGATCGTGAGTGCTGCATGACTTTTTTTTACGAGGTATATTTTAAACACGCATGAATTACGCACTAATTACGGATTACGGATATTCACGATCATGTCGTGACACGTTTAAATTCACGTCACGCGCTCACCTCTACTAGAAACCATTTAGTAGAGCTGTAAAAACATCGATAGTTCCCCCCATCGATGTTTCCGATAGTGATAGTCTAAACCATCGATTATTTCGATATTATCGAAAAAAAAAACACATTTTGTTTTAACAGTTCAGGTTGCTAAAAACTCACCCCCCGCACCTATATTCCGACCTTTGCAGTAAACTTCCCGAAATAAATCCATTCATTTTGAGCCTAGAGCTTACAAAACGAATTTTATTCAGATCGGCTCACAAATATCCATTGTCACTGAACACTGAACGCCCACCATTATTCTTGCCTGTGGGCGGAAATTCCACCACCGAGAAATCAAATGTCTAATTATTTTCTATAATGTGTCCACAAAACGATTTTGAAGCCAATCGGATTAAAAATAGGTTTTACCATATAAATTTTCCAGGCATTTCCCACTCTTGGGGCGAATTTTCCATCATCGCGATGTATCGATGGTGGAAAAAACAATCGATGATGACCCATAGCACAGCCAACATCGATATTATCGATATATCGTAGATAGTTTTACAGCTCTACCATTTAGGCTGTATAAATTAAATTGTGGATTATAGGACATTCAATATTTCATGAATATTTGTCCGTTAAAAAGATTTGGCCCAAAAAAGGTTAATTTCAATTGGTGGTGACTCAAAATCAGGGACCGAAAATAACAGTTATAAAAAAAGTATTATTTATACCTAAAGGTACTACGTGAAAGTTTGAGGCACCAGAACTCATTTCAGCCTGTTATTAGAAATCAGGATACATTTTTGCTTGCGAATTTTTTTCCAAGAAAATTTCTTTTAATTAATTTTTTTTTCGAATTTTATATAAAAAACTATCTGTGTGAAAAACATGGTGAGCTCAAATCTAAGCCACAAACAGACATCGATTAGCCTTGAGACTTATTCATAGTCATTGCAAATGTCAATGTAATGGGAAACTGAATGCGTTTAAATTAAATTGAACAATTCTGCATTTGGACGCGTATTAGCCGAAATAAAACCGTTCTTTAAAAACTATAAGTTCACCTTTTGACGACTGATTTACAAATGATATGTTTAACTTGTTTCTGTTCTATGAATCTGTTTCGTCTCACTTTTACTTTTACTGTTCGTCGTGTTGTTATTCTTGTTCCTAGTCTTGTCCGTCCCGTTGTTACCTGGCACCTAATGACTTCTTTTAGTTCTTGATGGAATCTTTATAAACGAATTTAATTTAAAATTTATTTTTATTTTCAGATGAAGATGACGAAGAGGAAGACGATGACGAAGAACACAATGATCCAGATTACAGGGGCTGACCAAGTACCCCAGCCGTATCCAAGTAGTTTAGTTCATAAGTTTAAAAAGTGTGTAATTTTCTGTATAAATTAAGTAAACAAAACCATTTTATTTCATTCTTAGTATTCCAAAACATTTATGTTGGACTTAATGAATAACATTTTAGCTGCAATCTCGGGTCTTAGTCCATCATCAAACAACTGTGTAGAGCACTTAAATAATTTTTCACTTTCCACACTGGCCGCTGGCATGCAAAGATATCGTCTGACTATAGGATAAAGGGGACTAAATTTAATATTGTTTTGCCACCAGGTCAAAGGATTGCCATTTCTTTCAATTCGAGGCTCTGAATTGTATAGATACAAAAGATTTTTCATTTGAGAATGGGAGCTAGATGCATCTAGCTGATTTAAAGTAGATGTAGATGAGAGCATATTGTTTAAAATGGAATCAATTTTGGATTCCGTTTTGAGAGGAATTTTTGCAGTAGGTTGTGTTATGGGAAGTGAGGGATTTGGGTTAAGTTTTTGTAGAATTTGCTGTATAACTAATTGTTCTTGCTGTTCATTAAAAAAGGCTTGCTTATAGCGTGGATCTAAATAAGTGGCTATGACAAAATTCATATCAGTGAACAAATGGGAGAAATTGAATTCCAATTCTTCAAGTAATTTACGTGCAAAGTAACAAATCGTCACAGAAGAGACAAAATTGTGTATATCCGAGCTTAAAGAGTCCCTTAAGGCAGCCACTAGGGGTATAACCGAGGAAGTGCCAGACTCTTGCCATTTAAGCATTATTTCTTCAAAGGGCTGCAATACTTTCGAACATAAATCAATGTCTAACCATTCATCGGGATAGATTTGCATGGAACTAGTAAATTCTTTGGCATAACTAGAGAGGCTATCTTTAAGTTTCAACAAATGTGACATTTTGCGATATAAATAGTTCCATTCTAGATTGTTTGGTGAAACAAATTGGAAGGATTCTTTAGTTAAGCCCAAATGTTCCAAAGCCTTAGGTGAGGTTTCAAAGTGGCAAATAATTTCTGTACATTTTCGTGCCAATTGCTGCAGAGGCTCATTACTGTCCCAGGCGTTTTCCACACACAATTGCAAGCGTTGCACACTACAATCTTTTCTTAAGACACAATGCACTTTCTCTAGGTTCAAAGGGAACTCCACTTGGGGTATGATTTGGCTTAAACTATGCGAAACTTCAAGACTGCTGGCATTATAGAATACATAACATTTTAAAACATAGTTGAGGAGCTGGAAATCGCTGGATATTCCTCTACAGGTCAGACTAATTAAGTGCCGACCTTCGGTTTCTCTGCCATAGCTGTCTAAGCATAAGGAATATGTCTCCAGTTGATCCATTTTCATTTGCAGTTGTCTTTCCATACTGGGGTATATCTTTTGGCATAAGAGTTGCTCATAGACCGTTCTATCCTGGATCATGTAATTGGGTTGCAGGGCTTTGACAAAACTAATAAATCTTTCTTCCTTCAACATATCCAGTGAATGGTTGATAAGCAGCAAGGCCAGTTTCTCATTGCAGTTTACAAAATCCTCCAAGGACTCCAAAGGATCTGGATCTTGTTCCTAGAATAAAATGAGACAAAATTTAATTAACTTTAAATTGGTTTGATTAACAAAAATATAAGAAAGCTTACAGTTTATATATTCTACCGAAAACCGTTAACCGTTATAATAGGAACCGAAAAAACCGGAAACATACCGAAACGCTTATACCGGTACTGTTTTGGATGCTAGTTAAAATATTCAACTGGTAAAATAGCAATAATTACACTGAGAAGAAAGTCTTACATTTCAGAAATTCGCCCTTAGAGAAAAACCAGAATCTTTTTTAGATATATAAGTTATAGAAAAAAATGTCTAAAAAGTGTTAAAACTTTTATATGCTAAATGAAATTAAGTGTAAGGGATTTAAAAAGTCTCAGAAAAATGCTTGCTTAAAAATATAAATTTTAGAAATAAAATTTCATGATTTTATTGAAATTTCGCTCTACAAAAAAAAATGGTTTAATATTTCCGAAAATTGTATGACACGTTAAGGTATATTTATGATTTAAACTGTTTTTGTGTTTTTTAGAGCTGATTTGAATATTTTACCAGCCTTTTATGAGCTATTTTGGACCGTAGTCTTATAGTATAGTTTCGAATCTATCCAAATCACTAATGATCTCTATTTTTGGCGGAGATACGGCAGATTTTAGGGCGACATAAGAATAAAAAATTCCTTAATTATAGGTTGTAGGGATACCACTGAAAGCCTGGAAAGAATATGTTTAACGAAATTGTTCGTCCAATAATAAAAAAGGCTAGAAATCGGTATATTTAAAAAAAAATGTTTTTTATGAGGTATATTCTTAGGACCCTGTTGTAGTTCTATTACATCCATTATTTTTTGGAATATCTTGAAATAATTAAAATTTTTGAATATTAAAAAAAAAACTTTACTGGTACCGGTACGTACCGGTATACCGAAATAAAAATCTGAATACCGTATCGGAACCGAATACCGAAATAAACTGAAAACCGAAATAGAACCTTTAACCGATATTCTCATTTCGGAACGTGCCGGAACCGGTACCAGAACCGATATTCGATATTATTTTTCCTCTTGATTGAGGGACGGGCAAGAATTGTATTAATTATGCGTCGATTGCAACATGTCTGATTAAAATCGGTTCAGTAGAACAGGCCGAATCGTGGTTTCGAGAGCAAGAACATTGCTATACTAAAATGTCCAGATCTGCTAAACTATTTCGAATATTTGAAAATGGTTTGAAGGGGATGAAAGGGAAATGTTCAAGCTATTATAACCGTCTGAAAGGGTATACAAATTCCCTCACCTGCATTTCCAATTGCAACCGTTCTGTGGCATGGGGACTATCACTTTGCCCAACTTCCCTCTTAATCTTGATGTCACTCTCTGTTAGCGTTAAATATTCCGATGGATGTTTGCTTTTTAAATGGCTTCTCAAACAGGTGGTGCCACGTCCTTTGCGTGAATAATTTCTACCGCAAAGTGTGCACGCGGCCATGGTTTCACTGGTTTTGTAAAAAAAGTTCCATACATTGCTCTTTATTCGACTCATTTTAATGTTTTTATATTGGATATAATTGCAATATTCTTTTGCGGATATCAACATCCGCCTACACATCCGTTACTCGGCAGCCCTCGTTGAAAAGTTTGCAAACAGCTGCATAGAGATGAGCAATTAAGTAGTCAAGCCGATAGTCACGCTACTCATGGATAAATGAAACGATTGGACAATTTGGTTTATATATTTTGCCATCTAAACAGTCGGCTGAAGATAAAAAGAAAATTGAAGCAGGGTGTCAAACCGGAACTCGGACCGTAACCGTATACCGAAAAGAACCGATTAAAACTCGGAACCAGAACCGTAACCGGAACCGTTATTATTTATTTTTTGAGAACCGGTATTTTGTAACCTTTATTTTTGGAACCGAAATGACCGAAAAGAACCGAAACATTGTACCGGTACAGTTTCGGTTCTGAGTTTTTATTAGGTTTATTGCTTCAATCAGGGATTTCCTCTTGGTATAACGCTTACAACATTAAGAAAATGTACTTAGGTTAGCAAAAACTTACAAATGTTAGTTTAAGGGATCATCTGGTATATACTAAAACTTTCAATCAAAACAACAAGTTCATCTTATTCTTTGCATCTTTTTTGGTTCAAAATATTCCAAATATTATTTATTTATCCTTTATTGAACACAGTTAATGTAAAAATGCCGGATTTTCCTTTTTTCGCATTTGCAAAGGAATCGAATTAATAATTGGACCAAATGGGCTTAACCTAATAGCAGGGTTAAATTGTGATTGGTAAAGTTATCTGCCTACAGTGTATTTAACATTCCATCATATATCAAAAGTTCTCTTTTTCTTCCAGTTACACAAGTGTTATTAAGACATTATTTTTTGGGGTAAATTTTATTACGTTTAATTTTCCATCTTTATAACTATATTCTGTTGTGAAGGTGGCTTCCTGTTCTATTATATCTTCGGTTTAAGGGAATTTTAAACTATACCGGTATATACCGGTACGTACCGGTATACCGAAATAAAAACCAAAAACCGATACGGAACCGAATACTGAAATAAACTAGAACCTCAACAGAACCTTTTACCGAAACATTAGTTTTGGTGCGTACCAGAACCGGAACCGAAATTCGTTTCGGTTTGATTCTCTGATTTGAAGTTATTTGCCGAATAAGACAATCGGCTATTGAAAATGGGAGCATTTACCAATTCCGATTCCGAATAATTTAATTGAAACGGTAACAGGCCGGAATATTTTAGAATTGCTCGAACCAGCGAATAGTAAAGTTGTTTGACGGTGCATGCATTTTTAATAAAACCAAGGACACTTTTGGCTTTGTTACAAAGGAAAATAATGTGACTTTTAAAGTTGAACTTAAGTTCAAATCGTCGACACTATAAATACGAACGGTTTCCCATTAACGGAGTACTCATATAATCCAGGGCTGTAAGCCTACGAAATTTTGGAAGATGTTCGATTCGGAGGTTCGAACCAGTGAGAAATCTTTGGGTCCGGTTTACGGACCGGATCCTGGATCCTCTGAACCCCAGGTTTTGGTTCGAACTTTGGTTCACTTAAAAAATAATAATATGAAGCTTTTATTTACGATTAATTTATATGATTTAATTAGTTTGATCATCTAGTATTATATAATATTATATGGGCGACCTTGCCTTGTTTAAGTTAATTCAAGTCCCGAACTTCGGATTACAATTTTAGGTACTAGTCGAACCTGATTGTACTTTGGTTTCATAAAATCTGGAATCCACCAGCAACTGACATTTATTGGGATTGATTTTAGTCCGGATATCTTTTTTCGTCTGTGTAGGCATTAGATCATTCTGGAACTGTTCATTTCTACTAAATCTTAGATTAGAAGAAACAGATTTTAGTGTTGAAAATGCTCGTACAACTTAGTTAGAAACATATTTTTTTAAGAACTTTCCAAATTATTCAATTATCATTGATAGATTTTATATTTGACATAGGTTCATTGCTTTTTATTGTTCTTATAAACTTCCCTTCTTTACAGTCAGTCAGTAGTCATTTAAAGTTAAATAATCATATCGAAAATTTCTTCCGCCTGAAAAATGACTTAATATTGTGAACCGAACCTATTTTTTTGAATAAGTGGTTCCGATCGGGTTCAGGTTCGACGGATCAAAAATGTAGAAGGTTCGGTTCATGGTCCGGTTCGGCCAGCTCAAGAAACCCGAACTGAACCGGTTCTTAGGGGTTCAGTTCCGGACCGGTTTCCTGCTCTACACATTTTTTTGAGACCTTAATTGGCAGGCCGATAACTTTTGATATTTTTTTTATTTTACTATTTAATTAATTAATAAGGCAAAGAAAAAACAAACTGAAAAAGCTCTTATGGTTTTCTCTCCAGAGTTTTATTTAAAAAACACTCAAAAACCATGTGCAAAGAAGACCCCCTTAGGAAGTCACACATATTTATACGTTCTCTAATAAACAACACGCAATATTAAGCTGTTTTCATAAATATAATAAAATAAAAAGTACATTTTCAAATTTCCTTAAATGTTTTTACAATTTTACTCACTGTACCATCTCTAATACAAACAACTTAAAATTTCGCCCATCACTAGCTGATAACATTTGGCGCCAAGCAAAGCGACAGGCAGCTGTTTTTTTTATATGAAGTTTTTCATTTCCCGGCCGTTTCGCGTCGAGTGGACATAGGCCTTATTTGTGCAAATTTTGCAGCGAAAAATGCCTTGTGATTTGAATTTACCCAGCACACCCGATGAACTGGCCGCCCACACCACCAGCAGCTGGAAGGAACTACTCAAAGATCCCAGCAAATGGCAGGCGATTCCCCTGCTGAATTACACGCCGCTGCACAAGCTCAAAGATCAGACGCTAGTGCGTTTTCGTGGTATGATACAGGACATGATGGATCCGGAAATCTATTTGGAACGTTATGAGATAAAGTCCTCAACTGGCGATGGCAGCCAGCGTCGCCTTCAAGAGGGCAAATATCGCGATTGTTTGAGGATGCGAGAGGGCGAGGAGTTGAACTACAATGCGGAGGCTAATGTGCAGGGCGAGAGGCGTACTTTGTTTGTGGTGTCAGTGCCGGGACTGAATGAGTGGGCCAAAGAGCACGAGCGGGAGTGTAATCCTCAGCAGGAATTGGTTAAACCAGATGAAACCACCAAACTGGCCAAGAAGAGAACCCTAGCTGAACAACAGCCCGAGCAGATGGATATAGAGGAAGAAGAAGCGGTGGGCCCATTTAAGAAACCCTGCGTGAAGGAATTGCCTGCTGCTTCTAGTGGCCCAGCTGCAGCTATATCCTCCAGTCTGGCCTCGGATTATTTGCTCAACTCTCCGTTGCCCAGCCGACCCAGCATGGCCTGCATGGTAAAAGTGTACGAAGATTTTGATACCTATCAACTCAACTCCCTGGTGGATTTTGTGGGTTTTCTATCTGTGGATCCCTCGCTAGATGCATCTTCTTTAGACCTAGAAGCTTTAAAAGAAATGGAGAGCTTAAGTGAGCTTCAGGCCGCCAACCCTTCGCCTTTTCTTATACCCAGACTGCATGCCTTTGCCGTTCAGACGCTAACCCATGCCAATCCCTTGCTAGATTTGAGTCTAAAGCAGGCACACACTGAGGAGGAGTATCCTTCAACTGAGACGCTACACAAGGATTTACGCATGCTGCTCAAGCTGTGTCTCTTTGACGATGATCTGGCCGCGGAGTATATGCTTTGCCATTTGATTTCCACGGTTTATAGTCGCTCTGAAATGCAAAGTATTGGCAAATTCGCTCTGAACATTTGTAATATACCAAGGGAATGCCTAGAGCAGTATACCAGCAAGCTATATCAAGTGCTGGAGTTGCTTTTGCCGGCGAGTCATTATCTGCCCATGACATTGGACAACATGAATACCTCGTCTTTTGCTCCCAAGTAAGTGAGAAACTAAGAAATTTTGATCTTAAAATTGTTTTCATATTTTATATATTTTTCTAGAAAAGACTATGAGACCAACAAGCTGGTTTCGGGTCTACTTCAACTGGCACCGCACACACATTTGGTTTTGGACGAGACACGCCTGCAGCAGGGCAAACTGGAGGCCAGTGGTGTGCAGGCCGTACAACATTTGGCCCATCTTATAAACAATCAGCAGCTGAAATGCGATTTCCAATATTATCAAATAGACTACAATGCAGATATACCCATTTTGGTTTTAAGCGAAGGACGCAGCATGTTGCCTGTAATTATTAACTAACATCTCTTTTAATTGTTCAACCTATTGATCAATTTCCTCTTCCCCTAGAACGACTTTGCTGTGCCCTTAAATGCCGATGCAAAAGCTGTGTCACTTGTTGAGGAATCTCTTAAGGCTGCCCTGCACTATCTGCAGCCTGAGCGTCTTCAGCAATTCCGCAAATATCTCACCCTGGCACGCACTAAACCATTCTCGGTGGGTGAAGAACTCACCGAAATGATTCAACAGGATTTTGTGGATATGCGCAAGGCAAATGTGAAAAGCAATGCCGATGATTTGCATAACCTTTTGGTACTCTCACGCCTGTTGGGCATTGCTTGTGGCAAGCAGGCTTTGGATAAGGAAACATGGCAATTGGCCACCGAATTTGAGGCCAAACGGCGACAGCGATTGCAGTCTTTGCCCCGTTCATCTACTCAAATGCGAGTTTAGTGTTCAAACTGCATCATTTTATATTTAGTATTAAGGTATTTTTATATACAACTAAAAACTGCTGGCGATCCGGTTTAAGAAGGGTGCATCAAGTTCGTTATTTTATTCTGGGGGAACAAATCATGTTTCTTCCTGGAGATAAGTAGAATTATCTTCTGTGGAAAATCATCGAAATTATGGGTACTCCGAAATATTTTATTTAAGAGTACTAAGAGTATATTGGGTTTGTGCAAATTTATGTAACAGCCAGAAGGATATCTTGATCCGGACTCTATAAAGTATATATATTCTTGATCAGCATCAACAGCCTAGTCGATATAGCCATGTCCGTATGAACGCTGAGATCTCAGAGATGGTAAGAGATAGAGATTTGAGATGTATGGAACATATATTTCTTATACTTTTTTTTAATTTATATTATTGTTTGATTTTTCCCCACCCCCCCCCTCCCTAAAAAAACTTAAAATTTAAGATACTTGTTTGAACCTTCTAGACATATATTCTACTCATCATTACCTATGGAGCCCCCATACATCGTTTTCCGATCAGATGAACGATAGTAGAGTTGCCACCCCCGCAATTTGAAAAACACCTCAAATATCCCGCAATTTTAGAGTTAGTTTGATCGAAACTTCTAGACATATATTCTACTCGTCATTACTTATCGAGCTTCCATACATTGTCTTCCGATCAGACGAACGATGGCAGAGTTGCCACCCCCGCAATTTGAAAAACACCTCAAATATCCCGCAATTTTGGAGTTAGGTTGATCGAACCTTCTAGACATATATTCTACTCGTCATTACTTATCGAGCCCCCATAAATTGTTTTCCGATCAGATGAACGATGGCAGAGTTGCCAACTCCTCAATTTGAACAAAATCGAATATCTTCCACAATTTGAACAAAATCGAATATCTTCCACAATTTTAAAGACAGTTTGTTTGAACCTTCTAGGGATATATTTTAATCGTCATTACTTATCGATCCACCATGCACCGTTTCCAGATGAACGATATTCGAATTTTTTAGCAAATCAAATAATTACGCTGGGCAGCACTGCCCGTAATCGTGATGGGCAGCACTTGCACAGATTGTGTGACCTCACACTTTAAAGTTATCAGTTATATACGAACAGGTACAGAGTATATTACAGTCGGACCATTATTAAAATAAAAAAGGTTCAGTTCATAATATTAAGTAATTTTTCAAACGAATAAAATTTGTAATAAAAGTATTAAGAATCAAGTTTTTGACTGCAGTTGAAAGCAATTAACATTTATTAAATAAATAACACTAAGAACATGATCAGTTTACATAATTATGGTGATTATAGATGATTTTCGTGTGCTTAACACGAATCAATTTACCAAAATGATCCATCACGTCAGGATGTTTGTCAATTTGAACCAATAATCGGTAAAAGTGCTTTTTTTTAATCATTTTTAGGCAGGTTTTGTGGGCAACCTATAGGTTTGTTTTCACTCAGCTTTACATTACCGGAAAGATATATTCTTTAGCTTTCAAATAAATTACCCCAAACATTTGTGCGATTTTTTCAACAAAGAAAACACCATTTTGAATACAAGTATTCGAACCGACCATATGTTCCCTAGCCCACAAGTATACTATGGGTGTCGTTGAGAACTTTCATTATAATTTAACTAAAATTACTAGGCGATGTTCTGTTTTTAGCTTAGCATACTTTTAGACAGCAAAATTAAGTCAGACATTATGAACCTTGCATTCAAAATGGTTTATCTTCGTTTGAAAAAATCACAAAAATTTTGTGGGATAGTTTATTTTAAAGCTAAGGAATAGTACTTTACGATAAAATCAAGGAGATTCAATTTAGGCAATATTTTTCATAATAGTTTTCATTGCAACGGCAATAAAAAAAAATTTTTTATAAATATAAAAATAATAAATTCCGAAAAGGGAAAATAAATTAAAATTTAACCAGAGCGCTCGGTTGGAGACTAGATTAAGTATAAAATTTAAGTTACTGTTATTTAGTTAGTATACACTTAGTTAAAAATTTTGTAAACTAAAAAAAAAAAAACATTAAGGAGATTCAAGAATGAGGTATTGGTTGCCCACAAAACATGCCTTAAAATGGTCAAAATAGGCACTTTTACCAATTATAGGCTCAAATTACAAAAAAACCAGACGTGATGGAGCATTTTGGTAAACAGATTCGTGTTAAGCACTCCAAAGTCTTTTAGAATAACCACCAACCATTCAATAAACTGAAAAAAGGTTAATTTTGTTGCTTTTGTGTAATCTATCAATAATGTTCAAGATTTTTCTAAAATTTTCCAAGAGAACATACATATCGACCAATGTTTTCAAACTTTGAAAATATCTTAAAATCTTTTCCAAATATCATTTGTACGAGCATTTTCCGCACTTTAGCTCTTTTTATTCTAAAAAGTTGAAAGAGATGTACAGAGGAAACAGTGTCTATACAGAAAAATATTCGGGATATCCCTGATGCCAGAAATAGATTCCAGAAAACGATTGAGTAATTAAAATAAACTTGAAATAAATCATCATCAATGATTTTTCAAATAAAACTCGAAAAGTAACTATTATTTAAGATTTATATAAATAAAATCAGTCAAAATGATTATAAAAGAACAAAAATAATAAAAATCTTTATTAATTCATAGCGAATGATTTTTATACCCGTTACTCGCAGAGTAAAAAGGGTATACTAAGTTCGTGCAAATGTATGTAACAGGCAGAAGGAAGCATCTCCGACCCCATAAAGTATATATATTCTGATCAGCATCAATAGCCGAGTCGATATAGACATGTCCGTCTGTCCGTCCGTCCGTCTGTCCGTCCGTCTGTATGAACACCTAGATCTCAGAGACTATAAGAGCTAGAGCTACCATTTTTTTAGTGTAGACTTGTATCTTCTGCACGCAGATCAAGTTTGTTTCAAATTTTGCCACGCCCCCTCCCGCCCCCGCAATTTGTAAAAAACCTCTTATCTCCCACAATTTTGAAAATAGATTGTTCGAACCTTCTAGACATATACTTTAATCATCATTACCTATCGATCGGCCATACATCATTTCGTGATCAGATGAACGATAGAAAAGTTCCCGCCCCCGCAATTTTAAAAAATGCTCATATCTCCCACAATTTTAAAAAAAGATTGTCCAAACTTTCTAGACATATATTTTAATCATCATTACCTACCGATCCGCCATACATCATTTCTTGATCAGATGAACGATAGAAAGTTCACGCCCCCGCAATTTGAAAATACCTCATATCTCCCACAATTTTGGAAATAGATTGTTCGAACCTTCTAGACATATACTTTAATCATCATTACCTATCGATCATTTCCCGATCAGATGAACGATAGAAAAGTTCACGCCCCGCAATTTGAAAAAAAACTCATATCTTCCACAATTTGTGATCTAATATAATATTCTTAAAAAAAAACTTACCCTCGACTGCAACGGTATATCGAAGTCGAGCAGGGCCGACTTCAACTTACGCCTCTCGTTTTTAATAGAAATTGAAAATATCAAATCTGCCTATCTGAGAAACTAAACCCAAAATATTAGCTTTACACTCGACGGAAAATTTTTAAAGTGAATTTTAAAGAAATTTATAGGAGCGAACTTAAGCGAAACTAAGTTTTAAGTCTTGACTGGATTTGATAAGTTAGGTCCCAAAGGCAGGCAATTTGCCCAAATTTTGATAAATATTTGTCCAAATCGCCATAACCTTAGATTTTGCAGGACTCAAAACCGTAGTATTGGATCTATACGCAAATAATCTGCTCAAAAAATTTGCCGAAAATTTCCCTATTTTGGCCAATTCAGCTAAATTTTCATTAAAATTTGGGCAAATTATTTGGCCTGTGGGACCTTAGCTTTAGACCAGCGATGGGCAAGCCCTTGCTCCAACTGCTCCCATTGCTCCGACTTATTTTTCGGCAATTGTCGCCAGCTTGACGAGATCGCTATTGCGACGTTCACAAAAGAATACAACAAAACAAAATGCAGACATAAACAATAACAAAATATATGGCAGTGTGTGTGCGACCGAGACTTGGGCAGCAGACGCCTTCTGGAGTCGAGGCTCGTTTTTATTTATCTTGTTGTTGGAATGCTCCCAAACTGAAATATCGCGCCCACCGCTGCTTTAGACAATTCGACTACCAAATTGCATGTACATTAAAATAACAATTTCCGTTAAGGGTTAAGAAGAAAATCATACGGTTACAATTTACACATCATGTTTTGAACATTAGGAATTTGTAGCTCTCTTTGTTCAACTTTAATTTTATCAAGTCGCAATATCACAAAGAGTTGTCATCGTATAAACAACAGCTGATCACGCGATCTTGCTAATGGTTTGTGTCTTTGCTTTAATTAAATCTTCTTCTTCTTGTTTGTTATAGCCAGCAATTGCCTACACTATCAGCTCCAAAAGGTTTGCCAAAAATGCTGCGTAGTAAAATTCAAGGACTGATCAGGCCAATCTGGTACCAACGCTCACTGTCAAGTGCCACAAGACCCAATCTTACCCTAGTGGAGGTGGATGATCAGAGTGGAATAGCTACACTATCAATGAACCGGGCGCCGGTTAATAGCCTTAATTTGGAGCTAATGAACGATCTGATTGAGGGCATAGGACAAATTGAAAGGAATAAGAGTCGCGGATTGATATTGACCTCGGTAAGCGGATAAGAACTGAATCATTGATAAGAATTTATTTGTAATCCATTTCTAGGCCAACGATCGCGTCTTCTGTGCTGGACTGGATCTCAGTGAGCTGCACAAGCCGAATCAAGAGCGTTTAAAGGAGTTCTGGGCCGTCTTTCAAGATTTATGGCTGGCTCTGCATCTAAGCAGTGTACCCACTGCAGCGGCTATTAATGTATGTTAGGGAGAGAGACTGTGTTATCAAAATGTTTAATCTTGTTTTTCAGGGCCAATCACCCGCTGGCGGCTGCCTTTTGGCCACCGCCTGTGAATATCGTGTAATGCTGCCTAATCTGTCTATAGGACTAAATGAAACCCAATTCTCTTACATGCCCCCCAAATGGGTGGAGATTTCACTTTTAAGCGTACTGCCGCGCCGCTTAGCTGAGCGTGCCTTAACCCAGGGCAAACTTTTCACCACCCAGGAGGCTCTCGATGTGGGACTTATCGATGAGTTGGCCGTGGATAAGCAAGATGCCATTTCCAAATGCTCTACATTCATAGGCAGTTTGGCCAGGTGAATCCTTTGGCCGTAGCCTAACCAAGCAACAGTTTCGTCAATCCGATGTCCAGCAATTGATAGCCGATCGTGCTGGTGATATGCGAGAGTGTGTGAATTATATCAATAGTCCTTTGTTGCAAGAGGGATTGGGTGCCTATTACGAGGCTCTTAAGCAGAAAAGTAAATCCAAGGCAGGAAAAGGTCATAAGTAGTCATTATGTATTAATTATGTTTATATTTAAATGAGACAATTTTTTATTAAACCGTTCTTAAGTCCTTGTAAGTCTTGCTCTTCCAGGGACTCGGGCAGCTGGGCCAGGGATTCAGTCATAAGTTCCATGAATGAGTTAATTTCCAATATTTTGGCACGATGACGATCAACTTCTTGGCTGGGGAGCATAAAATACATTAATCAGAGACCGGATATAAGTTACTGATAACAGGTAAAAATATAAATAAACAGCTATATTGCAATTTTTATACACTTGAAAAGTGTATATTAATTTTGCCCAGAAGACTGTAACGCATCGAAATATTAATTTCCGACCCATAAACTATATATATTCTTGATCAGGACGACGAGCTGAGTTCATTTCCGCCTATTCGTCCGTCCGTCTGTCTGTCCGTCTGTCTGTCCGTCTGTCTGTCCGTCTGTCTGTTTCTACGCGAACTAGTCTCTCAGTTTTAAAGCTATCAAGCTGAAATTTTGCACAGAGTCTTCTTTTTACTGCACGCAACTAATATGTCGGAACCGGCCGGATCGGATGACTATATCATATAGCTGCCATAGGAACGATCGGTCTAAGAACGAGTTCTAGTGAAAAAAACTTTTTTGTTTTCCATCGTAGCTTCACTAATCTTGGTATATGTTAGTTTTATATGCTTCCACATAATTCTGGAAAAATGTATCAAAATCGGATCACTATAGCATATAGCTGCCATAGGAACGATCGGACAAAAATAAGTCTTTGTGAGAAAAACTTTTTTGATTTCCATTGTAGCGTCTCCAATCGTAGTATATATTTGTTTTATATGTTTTACACAATTCTGAAAAAATTTATCAAAATCGGATGACTATAGCATATAGCTGCCATATAAACGGTCGGTCAAAAAACTACTTCTAGTAAGAAAAACTTTTTTGTTTTTTATCGTAGCGTCCCCAATCTTGGTATATATTAGTTTTATATGCTTTCACATAATTTAAAAAAAAATTATCAAAATCGGATGACTATAGCATATAGCTGCCATGGGACCGATAAGTCGGAAAATGTGTTTTACTAAGAAAAGTTTTTTTTTATGGTATCAAATTTTTATTATCAATGATTAAAAAATGTTTAATATCTGATATCTATATCCTATATATATTTTTCCAGTTAAATCAGTTGGAGTAAAGTTTTTCAAGTGTATTAAAACTTCGGCACAGTCGAAGTTAGCTTTGCCTTCTCGTTATATAAAAGTTTTGAATTAAGAATTATTAATCTATTTTTATTTTAAAACTTCGGAAATACAATTATTTTATGATTTTTATTTTATTACTCTGCCTCATAACAAATTATGTTTGATTTTTATTAATTTTTTTCAGATAACAGTTATTGATGACTTTTTAAATAAAAGTCATCAATAAAAATTATTCAGAGATATTTATTTTTTACGTCATAATATAAAAGTCATTATCATATATCGCATTGAAGGAACCATTGAGGACGAAAAGGTAAACGTATTCTCGATAACAAAATTTAGTTTAAATTGATTCTGTCCAGCCCTTGAAAAACTCTTAGTCATAGAGACTGACGTATTCATATTCTAAGAGAGCCAAGCTGTCCTTAAAGTCCTTGACACTTACATAGATGTCAACAAGATTGCCGACAACATCGATAGACTTGGTACCACTACTCAGCTACAAAATTTCACAGAAACCGAACGCTAAACTTACTTACAAAACATTGGGCTTTATCGATTACCCTTTTCGAGCTGATCAAGAATATTTTTTATATTTTGGTCTTCAATGGCTTTTTCAATGTGATATATGCAAATGACTTTTATGCAATGCCTTAAAAAATAAAAGTCTCTGAATAATTTTATTAAAGCCTTTTATAAATAAAAGTTATCTATAATAAAATAAAATAATATAAATATATATTATAATATAAATAAAATAAAAAATCACAAAATAATTGGTATTTCTCGAGTTTTAAAATAAAAGTCAAAGAATAATTGTTATTTTCGAGAGTTTTATTACAAACCCAAATATAACTGGTAAATAATGACTTGTTTGATAAAACTTATAACTGTTTCGGTCCCTGACATTAATAAATATATGAAAGAGAGCTCAGCCCTAATCGGATCCGGTATCATTAACTGAAAGCAAGGCTGCAAACCCTCAAAATTTTTAAAGAGGTACGGTTCGGAGGTTCAAACCAGTGAGGAATCTTTAGGTTCGGTTCGCGGACCGGTTTCTGGATCCTTTGGACCCCAGGTTTTGGTTCGGAGCTCGGTTCACTTGAACAAAAAAGTATTGTGGTTAAAAGAATATTAAATTGATATAATCATATTATTTAGCCGACATAAGTCATTTAGTTAGATAAAACTGATGTGGTTCCGACCTTCAAATTAAAATTTTAAGTTCGAGTCGAACTTGATTGTACTTAAAACAAGTACGAAGAATTAAAACAATCCTAAAATTCTTGTATCAATCTGAAAAGTCTCATTTCAAGTATGGATCCTACCTGAAAATCAAAAAGTCTTGCATATAGATAAAAAGAAAGAACGAAAAGTAAAGTAAAAAGTATTATCGGCCGCTCTCTTTACATTTATTGACAAACTAAAATCAATCCCGTGAATTGTTTAAAAAACGCCTATTTCGAGTTAAAAACACACATACCCGAGCCAAAGACAGGATCGAGACAAAAATTTCAGAATTTGGAAATTACACAAGTTAATCCTCTCGTACTTGACATCGATTGGGATAGATTTTAGACCAAATATCTCTGTTTTTTTCTACTATGTAGGCACTATATCTTCCTGGAGAAGTTCATCTATATGCGATCTAAGTTAGCGTAATATTTTTTAGGTCATCGTTTGAGATCTTTTCCAAAAATTAAAAATTTTTTCAATGTATGCTCTCTTGGACAGTTTTCGAAGGAATCTATATTATTTTTGACATTATTTCTTCTTGTTTTTCTTCTTCTTTTTAACAATCAGACATTGTGACTCTTTAAGATTTAATTTTGAATAATCTCATAATTAATTACTTAATATTGTGAACCGAACCTTATATTTTGAAAAAGTGGTTTGGTTCGGGTTTAGGTTCGAGGGTTCAAAAATTTAAGAGGTTCGGTTCATGGTCCGGTTCGGGGAACCCAAAATAACCAGAACCTTACCGGTTTTTGCGGTTCGGTTGTGGATCGGTTTGCAGCCTTGACTGAATGTGACTGTTTGATATTCAATATTATTTGATAACCGAATTCCTTAGAACCTTCAGTTTTTAGTTATTTAAAAAAATTAACTTGAACCGGTGGATTCGAACCGGCTCACCAAAAAACAGAATTAAATTAAGAACCCAAAATCCTTTAACCGAAATACTCATTTCGGCGAGATTCGGACTAAATCCCTGCCTTTTACTTACTTTTTAAGTTTCTCGATCATCTGATCAATGAACTCCTTGCTACGTCTGACCATGCGATCCTCGCGCTCATCAATTCGTGAGGTGTGCATATATTTCATGCCTTCTACTAGCTTTAAAACCTCCTCACGATCTTCTACACACATTTTCAGCTCCTCTGGTATAGCTTTAAGTTGTTGACCAGCCAGCTTTGAGGCAAGAAAATGTGTTACCAATTCCATCATATTTTCCGAAAAATGTACAGCCACCTCACGCAATTGACGAAAGCAGACCTGTGCACGTTCCACAAAGTTGGCCATTAGCTCGGAGATTTTGCTTTGAAAGTTCCGAGTGGACTCCTAAAATATATATAAAATGATATAAAACTGTTTTTTTTTTTTAGTCAAATTCTCAATCACCTCCACTGCCTCATGCAGATGCAATTCTTGGCTCATTAAACTGTGCCACATATCATTCAAGGCATCCTCAAATTCTCCATTCAGCGATTCCAATTCGTTTGCCACCTTTACATGCTGCGCGGTGCCTTCTTCAAACTGTTCCAGTTCTCGCCATTTGGAGCGAGAGTCTTCGAAAGATTTTTCTTTATATAGCAGAAATTCTTCAATTTGACTTTGACCCAAAGATTGTAGCTCCTGTTGTCCATCCTGTAGACTGGAATTAAAATCTCGGACTTCCTCATCACGTTCACCATAGCGTTCCAGGCCAAGTTTGTATATTTCTTGTGTCAGCTCAAACACATCCTTGTCATATTCCTCGGCTAGCTCTTGAGCCGGAGTGCCCACAAGCATGAGAAGTTGACCATTTTCATCATCACGCCATAGGGATTCGTAGAGCTGATGTCCATCTAAATGCTCGACAAAACTGGAAGCTAAGCGTGCGGCTTCGGCTTTTCTCGAGCGTCAGTTTCAGGGCTTGAATTTCACGTTCCTGTTTGTCCTCAATTTCGCGAAGTTCGCGACTAAAGAAGAAAGAGGGAATGAAAATTAATAATTTAATTTTACAGGAGATCTGGGCTAAAAATTCGGTTTTTTGTCATACGATTTATTCTATCCTAAGGTAAAGCAAATCGGTTAAGAGACGGTTGTTGCCAGGGCTGTAAACCGGGTTTGAACCGAACCGGTTTAAACACAGAATCCCGACTTTTCTTTTATTTTTAACCGAACCTTGAACCGAACCTCTTTCGTAAAAATTGTTGAACCTAAACCTGTTTCTACCAAGGTTCGAACCGAAACCTTTGCAAAACGAGCGTAAGTTGAAGTCGGCCCTGCTCGATTTCGATATACCCGTTACTCAGGGTAAGGTTTATTTCAGATTATTTTATTAGATCACAACATGCCCAAACTGTGTTTTTTTTCCAAATTGCGGGGGTGGCAACTCTACTATAGCTAATCTGATCAGGGAAATGATGTATGGCGGATCGATAGGTAATGATGATTAAAATATATGTCTAGAAGGTTTGAACAATATATTTTCAAAAATTGTTGAAGATATGATTATTTTTTTTCATATTACGGGGGCGTGTTAAAAATTTGAATCAAACTTGATCTGCGTGCAGACAATACAAGTCTACACTGAAAAAATGGTAGCTCTAGCTCTTATAGTCTCTGAGATCTAGATGTTCATACAGACGGACGGACAGACAGACAGACGGACATGTCTATATCGACTCGGCTATTGATGCTGATCAAGAATATATATACTTTATGGGGTCGGAAATGCTTCCTTCTGCCTGTTACATACATTTGCACGAACATAGTATACCCTTTTTACTCTTCGAGTAACGGGTATAAAAACCCTGAACCTCAAATTTCAGAACCTTAACCAGTAGTAATTTATGGTTTGCATCCCTGGTAGCCAAGTGGTAGAGTTTTATGACAACTGCATAAGGGGCGTGGGTCTAAGTAGCTCAGCTTTGGACCTTTTGGGCTCTTTAAGCCAATTATTTTACAGTGCGTTCTTTATTTAGTGCCGCCGATCGATCCCTGGAATGTGCTAAGCCCAGTATAAGATATAAGACCTGGGAATCATCATCGATACTCTAGCTCTGATAATTTAGCTCGGATAATCTTAAGCCGATCTTAACAATTATAAATTAATCTCACTTTTTTAATCTCAAAAAGATTGAACTAATCCCAATATTGGAACTTAATTTAAGCATGTTTGAGATTGACCATTTGCCTGGTGACCATTTGCGATTTGGCATTTTCATTAAAAATTTACCGTTTTTGACTTAAATATAACAATTTAATAATGAGAAAAGTACTAAAACTAGTATGGATAATTTTAAAATATGTTTTAAACATCTTCCTCTAATATTAAACATCTGAACATTTTTGCTTTTATGGAAGTTCTTATAGCTGGAGAATGGTCAGTGAGAATCCTTACCCTTCTCCCCATTGGAAAAATATGCTAAACTACTAAATGTTTTAGGAATTCATTGTAATACAAGTTTGGCGTTATGGTTTAAAAATTTTTGTAATTTAAATACTGATTAAAGGGAGATTATTGTACCGAATTTCTGGCGTTTCGAAGTATTTATTTTGAATTTTTAAAACTTTTTCCATCACACGTTGTTCTTATTCATTTATTACTAATACAACATTAGTGCTACAACTTTACAAAAGTTGGTAAAATCATCGTCAGATACCCAACTTTAAGTCTGCATACTTTATAAATTAAATTAATTGGGCCTGGAAATCCGGGTACGCCCTTTTAAAGATACATCTTTGTCAACAAAGATATATAATTTTTTATTGTGTCAACTTACTAGAATCGTTTCTGCGCCTCCTCCCGTACTTCTTTTTGATGAAAATATATTCATAATAATTTAGTCTGGGCAATATGGCAGTTACATACATAGATAACGGAAAATCGGGTTGTTTGGCTATAGGATTTCCTCCAGATTCAAGACTTTTTAGACTGTTGACAAAACGTAAGCGTTCAATCTAGCCCAGAAGAAAAAAACAAATTAAATAAATTTTCTTTTATATAATTTTTGCACACCTACCCCTTCCACAGACTCAATCATATTGTTGCCTATGCTGAGGATTACTAGGTTCTCCAGCGTTTCCAGATTTTCAATTCTCGTGATGCGATTACTGAACAGTGATAACATTTCCAAATTGACCAAATTTTCTAGATTCTCGATTTTTGTAATATAGTTAAAACTCAAATTGAGCTCTTTCAGAGCCCGGAGCATGCCAATATGTTCAATAACTTCGATTTTGTTGCAGTTGAGACAAAGTTTCGTTAAATTGGGCAGCATCCAAAGATGATCAATACGTAGAATATCTAGAAAAGAAAACTTGTAATAACTTAATAGCTGGTAGCAAATACCGAACTTACTTTTAAACTCCAAACGCATGGTTTTGATGCGTTCAAAAACCACGGGCTCCAGCTGATGCAATCGCCTAACCTCTCCCTTCTGACCTTCTTCTAAATAGGAAGTCTCTATCATTTGACGATCTATTATGCCTGGTTCCGACAGTTGATCTCCTCCAGAAATGCCTTCTTGGACTCTTCACTTTCTGTGGAGTTGATTTCCTCATCCATTTTAGTAGATTAATGCAGAACATTTGAGCGAACACATGGGGTCGGTTACAGCAAGTTTAGTTTTAAGGTTGCCCCGGGTAACCATCGATAAGCAAACAAAACAACTTTGTACTGGACTTTAACTATCATGCCTAGCAACCACCCGACCGGGGTGTAAGGTACAGTTAGAGAAAATTGCTTAAATTTATGCATATCGTTTTTAAACCCAACAAAAAAAGAATTGAAGGGGTACAAGTTTTATGGAAATTAGAATCAATCAACAGACTGTAATATACTCAATAATTATCTCGATAGAGTTCGAGTCAACACAAAATGACCGATTGATATTTATTAGGTAATAAGCGCTTCACAAAACACTGTTTTATGCTCTAATATGGACCATTGCGTTAATTTAAGAAAAACAATTCTTTTAATGTTCAACGGTGTCAAAAGAAAGGTAAGTTCGGAAATACTTTATTCTTTATTTTGATATAAGAATATTACTTTTTAAACCAGGATTAATCCTGAAACGAATCTCGGTTCTGATTCGTCCCGAAATGAGAACTTCGGTTAAAGGTTCTATTTCGGTTTTCAGTTTAATTCGGTTTTCGGTTTCGATACGGTTCCTAGATTTTTATTTCGGTATACCGGTACGTACCGATACAAGTTTTTTTTTTTTAATATTAAAAATTCAATATATCCAAAACATATTAAATTAAATTAGAACTATCTGTCACGTAAACTAACAAACAACAAAGTAAACTGAAGGTTTATCTTTCTAAGCTTTTATAAAATTTTCCTAAAATCTGAAAAATATTTCTGTATCCCAATAAAAAGAGATATTTCGCGATTTGGTTAGATTGGAACCCATAATACTAAAAAGGGGTATATCAGTTCAAAAGCACTTAAAACGGTGGGAACAAAATATCTGCCAGAGCTTTCCCTTGCAATTTTATTAAAATTAAGAATTTTTTATTTCTCAAGTTGATATTAATATTTTTCTAACATTTCTATATTTAAGGGAGGATTTTCCTAAGACTAAGTAATTCTTTTCATTTATTCAGAGGGTTTATATTTACTAAGAAAAGTTTGACCGCTTAAGGGGGTCTTCTACCTTAAACAGCGTTATATGAGTGTTTTTTTCTAAATTCTGGGGGAAAACCTTAAGGAGGTGGACGGCGTAAAAAACACTTTTTGTGATTTTTATCTCAAATATCGATTGATATCAGTTTCAGTTGATATCAGCATATCAAACCTTCTATACATTATTGAGCATAGTTTTGACTATGTTCTGTAAATTTTCATGCAAAAAAATATTAAACCATAGCCCGTGACAGAGCTTCCCCAAGACGCATTGAAAAAAAAATTTGCGGTGTTCACTGTAACTCGGCCGAGAATATTTGGCGGCCATCTAAAGTGTGTAACCGTAATTTTCGACTAAATTTCCGCCATTTTGTGGGTGGAAACAACTTAATGTTACAAAAAATTTTTACTAAGGTAGGGGGAGGTATTTTATATGAAGAAAATGTGTACAAAGTTTGAAATGAATCGGTCCAGTAGTTTTCAAATGGCAGTGAACACGGACTTCGAAAAAAGCAGTTTTGAGAAAAAACGCGTTTAAGGGCTAATGGTTTAATATTTTTTGCATGAAACATAGTCAAAACTATGCTCTATAATGTATAGAAGGTTTGAATAAAATTGCTCAATCGATATTTGAGATAAAAAAATCACAAAAAAGGTTTTTTTTTTACGCTGAAACCCTTACCCTTAAACGATTTTTCAATTTGGTTTTTTGTTTTGTGTTGTTTATTAATTTAAAAAAAAGTAAAAAAAAAATATGTTGGATTTGAGGGCTGTTCAAAAGTTATCGGCCTGCCAATTAAGGTCTGCCAACAAAAGGTGTAGAGGTGCAGCCATGATTCCGGGACTCCAGGTTATCGGAATTGAAATCGGTAAACAAGGTTATGATCAGAATTGATATAATTCTGTCCCGTAACTCAATCATATTTTAATATTTTTTTGACAAATTGGAGGCCATTTAAAAAAATATTTAGATTTTTAAAGTTTTTTTGTAGTTTAGTGTAAAAAAAGTAATAAACAAAATATTTTTTCTCTTGATTGAGGTACGGGCCAGAATTGTATCAATTATGCGTCGATTGCAATATGTCTGATCAAAATCGGTTCAGTAGAACTGGCGCAATCATGGCTACCAGGTCATAAAACGTGGTTTCGAGAAAACCGGGCTTAAAGTTTTGAGCAACGTATAAAATACTACTCATAACAAAATATTGCTCCACTTAATAAATTGCTGAACTATTAGAATTTTTGAAAATGGTTTGAAGGTGATGAAAGGTAAATGTCCAAGCTATATTAATAATGAAAAATTAATTAAATTAATTAAAACCCCCTTGAGCGAAAATTTTCGCCAATATCTTATATCTGAAATAAATAATTTAATTCTGGTTTTTCTTTAAGGGCGAATTTCTAAAATGTACTATTTTTTTCTGAGTGCATAAGCTGATATTTTTCCAATTGAAAGATATATTTGAACTATTTATAAATCAGTAAGATAAATAATAAAAAACCGAAACAGTACCGGTATTAGCGTTTCGGTATGGTTTAGTTATTTCGGTTACTAATATAACGGTTAACGGTGTTCGGTTCTCAAAAAAAATATTATATCGGTTCCGGTATTGATACCGGTACGTGGCTTAAAAACGGTTAAGTATTATTATTATATTATATTTCCGGTTCCGGTATTATTCCTGTCTTAAACTTTAAAAATGTTCGGACCGAAGTCCTTACTCTTAAAAAGATGAAAAAAATAATTACAAAATATTCGTTTTTAAATTCCACAAAATTCTCAATAACCAATTACAAAAAAAACAATAGTTGAAACAACAACTTTTATGGATAAAACAAGAACGAAATGATGTTGATTTTAAAAGCGCATGTATTGAAATGAATCCGATTTTGACAAGATCGAAAGGACAATCGGTAACCAAAGGCCAAGTAAGTAACTAAGTATGAAAGGAATTTGATACAAGGTAAATTCCTGGCATTAAATTTTGAGTACCTTTTACCTTAACTCAGTATTTGAAAAGTAGACTACCTTTTTCCTTACCTAGGTCCCAATTTTCATTAACCTTCTTAAGAGATAACGGATTTGGTACTCTAATTTAAACTGGTGTTTATTCTAGCCATTTGCAGGTTTCCTTGAACGTCGATTTTAAATATCACATTCCTACTTTTCTAATCCAAAGCTGGTTATGCTGGCTCAATATCATACCTAAGCTTTAAATATTTCTGTAAATAAGGCTGAAAAGTATTTTAAGCGATTGCGATCTCATTTTGACCTTGATCGGCTTAATCTATACCTATTGGGTATTTGGGTATTGATATAAAAGCTTAGTAAATATGTTTTAAATCAACAGAAGGGTTCAATGTTTTTTATAACAAAAACAAAACAAATTTTCAAAATATTGATCTTTCTTTATCTCTTCTCTCCACCGTTTGCAATGAGAAGAGGACATACATGCCAAGACCCCACCTAATCAAAAATATTGTTCCATTTCAGATATTCCAATAGAGATATTGGTCAAATATAACCCTTTGTCACACTTTAAAAATATTTTTAAGTGACACATAATCAGTTTTTTTTTTGGTATCTAGAGAACTGTCTATTACGAGTTTTTGGGATTTAATCAATGGAGAATACTACACGACCATTTTGATCTCAGCTCATATAAATATTTCTCATTAGCTTACCTCTCAAATATTGCAAAATCCATCGTTGTTGTAAGAGTGTTGAATGTGGAGTAATATGGGTGCAGCATTGCTGTCAAGAAGTTCTAAATCATATCGAACAGAGCTGTGTGGCATGTTGGTATTAATTTTTGAAAATATATGTGTTTGTAATTTATTCTATGTATTCAAAACTTTTTGTGAACCCTTAATCAAAGTTGTTTTGTTTTATTTATTTATTTTTTTTTTGAGTGTAAGTATTCCACCCCAGAAGTATTTCTTGAACAGGTGCAAAAGGTCGGTTTTGGTCTGGCCGGCTTTAGTCACGATTGATTCCGTAGACCCTTCGTGCGTGTGCTTCTCTCTTTCTGTCTCTCTCTCTCTCTCTTTGGTTGACAACGGGAGAGTGGGTGGAGATGGCGCCTGGTCTACTTAGGGTTGCGGTTGTTTAGGTTGTCGGGTTGTTGTGGATATCGGGCCTCTAGCAGTTGTTCATGTTGGCTTATAAAATCAACTTCAGCTCGGAAAAAGATTGGCCAGGATAAGAAAAAGTTTAATTCGAACATAATTTAACAAATATTACCACAGTTACAAGTAAATCACTTAAAAGTTTAATTTACAAGAAATTGTGCATTGCGAAATGTCACAGTTAATTTAATCACGAAGCTAATCGATAAAGTGCCCTTTCGACTAAGCTCTGAACCATTAAAGTTTGTTTATTTTTCACTGTGCAAAAACAACAACAACATAAATATAATATATGTACGTATCCATCAAATCGTTTTCTAAATGTGCGTGTGTGTGGCATTATATTGAAAACCTAATAAACGCGAAATGTTAAATGTGTTTCAAGGCTGCCAGGGTGAAAGCCAAAACAAAACGTGACTCTAGCTGCTTAGGGGCAAGGACTTCCAAAAAATAAGGAAGAAAAAAAGAAGAAGAATCAGGCAAATCGCTTACAACTAACACATGTATCACATACACATTTGCCTGATATATGCGGGCAAGTTTCATGGGTCGTTCAGGTATAATGCATAAATTATAAACACACGAACAATTTGTGGAAAAGTTCTTTGACGCAACGCCCCTTTTACCCTTAAAAATTGTAAATTTTCGTCACTAGGTGGATATTACAAAAACTATATAAGTCAATTGATAGTTTAAAATTGAATGTGATGGAATAATTTAATATATGATTAAGTGAGGTGTCGTTAAACATTCGTACAAGTGCTCAATAAATCTGGAGTAAAATATATAGGAAAAGATTTGAAAACTGACAAACTGTTCTTGTAACTAGTTTAAGTAAATTTGGTTTTATATTTGCAATTGCATCGAGGAACAAATTAAACGCTATATAAACGATCGACTTTCAATTATTTTTCAAGGATTGGAAAAAGGACGGACAAGTTTATACTCCAAGGGCTGCCCCATATTTAATCGAACTTACTCCTTTTAAAAATATAAAATAGATTCCGGATCGGTATTAAAATTTAGTACGGAATCGATTCGACCCGAGTACATATTAATCCACCCTTGTACCCTTGCAGTTTCTATAATTTGGAATATAATTGTAGTCTTGTTGGATTTTCTTAAAAAAATAATTTTTATGAGTGATCTCCCAAAGTGACCAATAGATTCGTAATTTGTTTCCGCTTTTGTATCTGGTACTTATATTTCGGAAAAGATTTTAAATTATTTTTGGTATTTGGTTCAGGAATTAAAAAGTATTATGCATTTTTAAAGGAGGACTTTAAAGATTACATGTGCTTTCTGGGTTTAAAAAAGCATATTTTCTTTCATAATTCTTTAAATATTATTAACAAATTAATTTATTGACACTTTTATAAACTTGCAGAGGGTATATTAAAATTGTCACGAAGTTTGCAACGCATAGAAGGAAGCATTTCCGACCACATAAAGTATATATATTCTTCATCAGCATGACGAGCGGAGTTCATTTCCGTCTGTTTCTATGCTATCTCCTCCGTTAGTTTTAAAGCTTAACCAAACTTTGCAAAAAGTCTTTAAATACAAATACGCTGCACATTTGTCGGAATCGGCCGGATCGGATGACTATATCATATAGCTGCCATAGGAACGATCGGTGCAAAAACTAGTTCTAGTGAGAAAAACTTTTTTGTTTTCCATCGTAGCATCACCAATCGAGGTATATATTAGTATCATATACTTCCACACAATTCTGGAAAAAATTATCGAAATCGGATGACTATTGCATATAGGTGCCATAGGAACGATCGGTCTTAAAACTAATTCTAGTGAGGAAAACTTTTTTGTTATCAATGGTAGCGCCTTTCAAAAACTGCAAGGGTATTTAAAACATCGGATTAGCCGATGTTAGCTCTCTATTTTCTTATACTCTGTACCGAAGGTACACAGAGTATATTGGGTTTATGCAAATGTATGTAACAGCCTGAAGGAAGCATCTCCGACCCTATAAACTATATATATTATTGATCAGCATCAACAGCCGAGTCGATATAGCCATGTCCGTCTGTCTGTCTGTCTGTCCGTATGAACAAACAGATCTCAGAGATGGTAATAGTTAGAGGTTTGAAGTGTATGGAACATATAATCCTATTACCTGCAGGCAGATCAAGTTTATTTTTAATTTTTGCCACGCCCCTTGCCTCCCCCGCAAATAAAAAAAAACGTAATAACTTCCACAATTTTGAAGATAGATAGTTCGAACATTATAGACATATATTCTACTACTCATTGTTTATCTACCCGCTATACATCGTTTTTCGATCAGATGAACCATATTAGAGCAATACGTCAAAGAAAATTCAAAGCAACGACAACAACAACACCTCAGAACTTACGAGAAAGAGAGAGCGAGAGGGCAATAGCTTACTGGTAATTTCCCAATTGGACCTTTCTTTCTTTAATACATATTTTGGTTTGTTGTTAATTTAACTTAAATCGAAAATGATTTAAAATTTTTGCAAAAAAAGGTTTTAAAATATTTTTCTAAACAAAATCAAGGTATCTTTATTTAGGTCGTGTAAATTTATGTAACAGGATAAAAAGTAATATATTCCTGATCAGCATCAACAAGAGAGCAAAGAAGAGCAAAAAAGAAAGCTTAATTGAAATTTGACACAAGATAGAATATATATAAGGCGAATATTTCTGCAATTTTATCCCAAAATTGAGTTTTTATAGTTATGCCGTTGCTGAAGTGAGCGTTTTATTAAAACTCTTTAAAAGGAAACATACGTACCGTATTTTATTTATTTATTTATTATTTTATTATTTGCGTGTAGACTTGAATTGTCTGCACGCAGATAAAGAGGCTTCAGAGCGGTTCGACTTTGAGCATGTATGCTGCCTTGAATAAAATATTGTTTTCTAGAAACAATTTATATCTTTAAGAAAACTGATTGTGGTAAAACTTCACGTTAAAATGCGCTGGTTTGTAGAATAATGGTATATTTGTGGTTAATTTTTTTTTGTGTCCATACAAACTAGAGATAGGAAGGAAATCTTTTTAAGGAAGGATATTGCCCTTTTATACCCGTTACTCGTAGAGTAAAAAGGGTATACTAAGTTCGTGCAAATGTATGTAACAGGCAGAAGGAAGCATCTCCGACCCCATAAAGTATATATATTCTTGATCAGCATCAATAGCCGAGTCGATATAGACATGTCCGTCTGTCCGTCTGTCCGTCTGTCTGTCCGTCTGTATGAACACCTAGATCTCAGGAACTATAAGAGCTAGAGCTAAAATTTTTTATTGTAGACTTGTATTTTCTGCACGCAGATCAAGTTTGTTTCAAATTTTTGCCACGCCCCCCTCCCGCCCCCACAATATGAAAACCTCAAACCTTCTAGACATATATTTTAATCATCATTACCTATCGATCCGCCATACATCATTTTTCGATCAGATGAACGATAGAAAAGTTCCCGCCCCCGCAATTTGAAAAGTTCCTTATATCTCCCACAATTTGGGCAACCTTACCCTGTGTAACGGTATATCGAAGTCGAGCAGGGCCGACTTCAGCTTACGATCTCGTTTTTTAACCTACACGATACACAACAATCTGATCACCCTAGTAGTGAATTTAAAAAAAAATTTTAAATCAAATAAACGCCGACTGTTTAGTGATTAAAAAAACTCTTGGGGCTTCTCGCGCCTAAATCATTAGGTAGATGCCGCTTACTTAAATGCGTTACAAAAATCAGGCCAATTTAAATGCATTTTTGAAAAGTATCGAAAGTGTTTTCGAGTGATATAAGCTTTCCAAGAAGACCGTAAAATATTGAGATGGCATATTGACAACTGAGAAATATGTGCAAAATCAGGGAATATGCTTATTAATAGTGTCAATTGGTACATGGCCTGAATCTTAAGATTAATTTTGTAAAACATGTGCAAAATTGATTTCAAAATTGTATTTCACCCATCAATGCTTGATAGTAAATATTTGGTCCATAGTCGCGTTTATTTGATCTCTAAAATGAAGGAATGCAAGCGCATCGCTTAAAGAGCTTAACAATATATCATATATCGACTTCCGTAAGTGTATATGAAACTGAAAGAAGTGCTAATTCGTTTGTTGATAAATATATAAAAATGTGTGATTTTACCGGCACTAAAGTTGTCTGATTATAGATAAAGTTATCTGCCAGAAGTAATTCGAAAAATCAATGCTTAACAATGCCTGATTGCAATAAAGCAGGAATCTGTGGGTATTGCACTTTCTAATTTCAAATATCAAACTAAACGAGAAGGCAAAGCTAACTTCGACTGAGCCGAAGTTTTAATACACTTGAAAACTTTTACTCAACTGATTTAACCGGTAAAATATATATAGAATATAGATATCAGATATTTAAAATTATGAAATCATTGATAATAAAAATTTGATACCATAAAAAAAACTTTACTTAGTAAAACACATTTTCCGACCGATCGGTCCTATGGCAGCTATATGCTATAGTAATCCGATTTTGATAATTTTTTTCAAAATTATGTGAAAGCATATAAAACTAATATATATACCAAGATTGGGGACGCTACGATATAAAACAAAAAAGTTTTTCTCACTAAAAGTGGTTTTTTGACCGACCGTTTATATGGCAGCTATATGCTACCGTCATCCGATTTTGATAAATTTTTTCATAATTGTGTGGAAACATATAAAACAAATATATACTACGATTGGAGACGCTACGATGGAAATCAAAAAGTTTTTCTCACAACGACTTATTTTTCGACCGATCGTTCCTATGGCAGCTATATGCTATAGTGATCCGATTTTGATACATTTTTCCAGAATTATGTGGAAGCATATAAAACTAACATATACCAAGATTGGGGACGCTACGATTTAAAACAAAAAGTTTGTCTAATTAGAACTTGTTCTTAGACCGATCGTTCCTATGGCAGCTATATGATAAAGTCATCCGATCCGCCGGTTCCGACATATTAGTTGCGTGCAGTAAGAAGACTCTGTGCAAAATTTCAGCTCGATAGCTTTAAAACTGAGAGACTAGTTCGCGTAGAAACAGATGGAGTCAGACGGACAGACGGATAGATAGACGGACGGACGGACAAGGAAATGAACTCGGCTCGTCGTCCTGATCAAGATTATATATAGTTTATGGGGTCGGAAATGAATATTTCTATGCGTTACAAACTTCTAGGGCAAATTAATATACACTTTCAAGTGTATAAAAATTCTACAAATATTCCCTAGAAAAAACAAAAATTACCATTATTTTGGAAACACACCTGAACATAAATAAAGATGGATTTCCTACAAATGAGCGTGTTACGGTTGAATCTTAATTACTTTTCTCTTCATATTTCTTGTTTACCTTTCAATGTACTCTAACTACTTACTATCAAGTTTGTTTAATCACATTGGCCTAAATTTTATGTTGTCTCAGTGCACGAAACTTTTCCCTTTCGAGCTCTTACATATAAGTATATGTAAGTTAGTTGACCTTGATTTGTGTTTATTGGAATGGTACAAATAATAAACAAAATAAATTGGTCAAGTTCTTAAATGATGCAAGCTTAACAATCAATATATTGATTCGAGCTAAATTGGTGGCATCCAAAAATGACGGCACTTCAATGAATATTTGGGCGAACAGGTGTTTTAGTCTCCCAATCAAATTAATAGATACGGTAGCTTCATTTAATTCGATTTTAAATGCTTGTCAATGTCATCGTACTTAATAAGGGTTTCCAGATTGTCTCCACACGTGTGCAAACACATTCATTAATAAACAATTGGATTTGGGGCTACAGAGGTTAGTAAGGAGGCTTCAATAAAAAGTCAAGTTGCCACCCACTTATTTTTGGTTTTTATACACTTGAAAAGTGTATATTAATTTTGCCCAGAAGTTTGTAACGCATAGAAATATTCATTTCCGACCCCATAAACTATATATATTCTTGATCAGGACGACGAGCTGAGTTCATTTCCGCTTGTCCGTCTGTCTGTCCGTCTGTCCGTCTGTCTGTCTGTTTCTACGCGAACTAGTCCCTCAGTTTTAAAGCTATCGAGCTGAAATTTTGCACAGAGTCTTCTTTTACTGCACGCAACTAATATGTCGGAACCGGCCGGATCGGATGACTATATCATATAGCTGCCATAGGAACGATCGGTCTAAGAACAAGTTCTAGTTAGAAAAACTTTTTTGTTTTCCATCGTAGCGTCACTAATCTTGGTATATGTTAGTTTTATATGCTTCCACATAATTCTGGAAAAATGTATCAAAATCGGATCACTATAGCATATAGCTGCCATAGCAACGATCGGTCGAAAAATAAGTCGTTGTGAGAAAACTTTTTTGATTTTCATCGTAGCGTCTCCAATCGTAGTATATATTTGTTTTATATGTTTCCACACAATTCTGAAAAATTTATAAAAATCGGATGACTATAGCATATAGTTGCCATATAAACGGTCGGTCAAAAAACCACTTCTAGTGAGAAAAACTTTTTTGTTTATTATCGTAGCGTCCCCAATCTTGGTATATATTAGTTTTATATGCTTTCACATAATTTTGAAAAATTATAAAAATCGGATGACTATAGCATATAGCTGCCATAGGACCGATCGGTCGGAAAATGAGTTTTACTAAGAAAAGTTTTTTTTATGGTATCAAATTTTTATTATCAATGATTTCATAATTTTAAATATCTGATATCTATATCCTATATATATTTTACCGGTTATATCAGTTGAAGTAAAGTTTTTCATGTATTAAAACTCGGCACAGTCGAAGTTAGCTTTGCCTTTCGTTTTATAGTCGAATACTGTATATTTTAAGAAGAGATTTTTAAATTGGGTATTTTTTTTACCAATGAATGACAAATTCCAAAAGAAAACAAGTAAGAACTCTGCAGTCGAGTGCCCTGACTACAAAATCTCCTGTACCAGTGGATTTGGGTGTTTCATTTATTTGCATACGAGGATGAGTCATTGTTTTTAAACCCAAACAGACCCACAATTTTGAACTTTTTATTTTTTTAATCTTCGACCTCGATTATCCAATGAATACAAAATTTGAGGTTTTACCGAAAAATATTATCGATTTTTTAAACAATTTTAAAAATAGTTTAAAAATAAAATAACTGAAAAGGGGTTGTTTAAATATTGTTTTCTCAGGTTTTGTTTATAGGACAATTCTCGGGATAATATTTCAGAATAGTATTTTAAAGTAGCTTTTAAAATTATAAATTCATAAAGCTAGCGTTTATTAAAAAATTCTACCGAATTGTTCATAAAGTTAATGTTTTCGTCTCAAATCTCAACGTCTGAAATATTTGAATAAATTGTATTTTATACCTAATTTAATTTTTTGTTAAATAAAACAAAATTTTTGTTTTTTTCATTGTCAATATTTTATCCGGAACCGGAATCGATATTTAGAATTTCTCTGAACCGGTATTAGGGAACCCATGTTATTGGAACCGAAAAGACCTAAACGAACCAAATCATTATACACTCAGAAAAATTAAGAATTCCGTACTTTAACAGAAGAAATTCAAGTTCAAACGAAATTCCTGACTAACTTCGAAAATTCTTATTTCAAGTTCGATTTTTATTCTAAAGTCCTTTAACTTGAAATTTAATGAATTCTATGAAATTATTATTATTCTAACTATTATGTTTTTAAATGCAAGACAGACTTATGTGATTGAAGCAAAGAGGAACAAAAATATCTTAAAATTTTAAGAAGAAAACAGTTTAAATTCAATCACGGAAGGATTTAGAATGACATTTTTTTCTGGGTGTACCGGTACAGTTTCGGTTCTGAGTTTTTTTTTCCCGTTTATTTTGCTTCTCTTAGCTTAAAACGTTTGCAAATTATGAAGATGTACTTTAATTATGATCGATAAAGTTCCCAGAACTACGTACAGTGTATTCCAAAAAATATCAAAAGTTCTTCGTGCTGTTTTAGGTACACAAATTAGCTAAGAACGTTTATATTTTCCTACTTTGTAACCAGGGCTGAACTTCCTAAATCTGTGTAGGATTGTTTAGAATTACTGCACAGAAAAAAAGATCCATTTGGAATGGATTTGGACATATTCTTTTTTTGGATATTGAAATGCATATCCTTTCAAATTTACACATCCTTTTGATATTTTTCAGCTCCATTGGATGAATAACTAAGATCAATTTAACATTATTTAAACTCAAATGGATGATAAAAATGGATATGGACATATCCAGTCCAAATGGATATGAAAAATATCCAATAGATCATCAAAAATATGCTTTTTTTCTGTGTGGGGAATAAATCTCGAAGAAGCAATGCATTGGAGATGTCTGATTATCGTGCTGCAAAAATTAAAATATTTAAATCCGCCCTTATTCTTAAAAAACAAGGTAAAACACTTAAATATAACTTGTTTATAGCTTGACCGGGTGAAAGAATCTCATAATGTACAGCTATACGATAACCAAAGAAAATTACTGTTTTTTTCGAGTCCCAAAATATCTTTAAAAATTGGAATTGATGGAACCTTCAGAAATGTCAGAAATATCAGCAAGGTCCCCTCTGTAGTAAGTCCATTTGGTGAACAAAATTTAATGCAATTTCATTGCTCAACATAATCAGACTTGGTGAAAATCGCCAATACATTAATGATGTTAAGTTTAGGACTGAGTTTAGCTGTAAAAGTAAGCTGAAAATATGACTGAAAAAACCATATTTATGAGATTAATTAGTTAATTAAGTGATCAAAAAATAATTTTTGTTTTAATTTTAATTTATTCTTTATTTACTTAATCATATTTACAACATTCTGTTACTTTTTGTAGTAACTTTTGGTAGAATTTCATGTTAATATGTTGTTTAAGGTCTTTTATGTGATTATAACAGTTTAGCTAAGTTATTTTTAAGTTTGATAAACAGTAAATAATTTCATTTAATGCTGATTTAATTTCCTTTATCTTTTACACTCAACTTAGTTCCCTAGCGAAACTATGTAAACAGCGTTTCTATGCCGATTTTATCAGACGATTTTTATCAGCATGAATCGTTATATTACATTAACCCAACTGGGTGATGGCACCTATGGCACTGTGGTATTGGGTCAACGCAAAGACACGGGCGAAAAAGTGGCCATCAAACGAATGAAACGAAAATATTATTCCTGGGAAGAGGCCATGAATTTACGCGAAGTTAAAGTAAGTAAACAATATTTTTAATGGTAAATATCTTGATTAACATTTATATATATTTAACCAATTTTCCAGTCGCTGAAAAAAGTTGTCACATCCGAATATAGTTAAGCTTAAGGAGGTGATCAGAGAGAATGATACATTATATTTTGTGTTTGAGTATATGAAGGAGAATCTATATCAAATGATCAAAGATCGATACACATTTACCGGAACCGGAGCTGAAGAGTATACTGTTTCAGGTGGGTAAGAAAGGGGAATGTAAGATAATATTGGTATAGAACAGCGATGGTCATGAAATTTAAGTTTGGGAATAGTACATCAACAACAGAAAAAGAACAATCTTTATAAGCGAGGCTCGAGTCGAGCATCCATCTGTCGCGGTCTCGGTCGCGCAAACTGTGTATTTTTGTTTTTGCACTAGAATTGCCTGCATTTTGTTTTTGTTTATCTTTAGGAAGCGATGCAATTGCGTAAGCGACAAGATGGCGACAGTGGCCGAAAATAACTTTAGAAGCTATGGGAGCAGTTAGGGCAAGAGCTTGCCGATTTTACCGATATTTTGGGATTTTGACAATCGATAGTCACCTATAATATTTTGACCAAGGCTAAAAATATTTAAAATTCAGCAGAAGATTTGGTCTGAAAGTTCGAGGACCGATTTTAGGAAGCGCTGATCTTTCGCTCTTATTTCCAAGCTCATCATCTAAGCCTTTTCATATTGTCAACTAGTAAATGAAAATTTATATACAAACTAATCCTTTTGGATCGAAGTATATGAAACTATTGAATTATTCTTTATTGAATATAAGAAAATTGTCTCAGAAATGGTATAAAAGGCTGTCTTTAACGGCTCGAGTCTTTCCTTTCTATTATGCGATGTTTGTATAGGGTCCTAACTTCTTGAATTTACTATACCTTTACTGAATGCTTTTTCCCAACATAGTCGTTTAAATGCACAAAAATTTGATTTTTGGCGCAAACTCTAAATTAGGGTTGCCGGAAATATTATCGATATATGAATATCGATATCTTTGTCGAAAAAACGATATATCAATATCGAATATTTAACAATCGCGATTTATCGTATATTTATACCCTTGCAGAGGGTATATTAAAATTGTCACGATGTTTGTAACGCAGTGAAGGAAGCATTTCCGACCACATAAAGTATATATATTCTTGATCAGCATGACGAGCTGAGTTCATTTCCGTTTGTCCGTCTGTCCGTCCGTCCGTCTGTCCGTCTGTTTCTATGCTATCTCCTCCCTCAGTTTTGAAGCTATCTTAACCAAACTTTGCAAAAAGTCTTTAAATACAAATACGCTGCACATTTGTCGGAATCGGCCGGATCGGATGACTATATCATATAGCTGCCATAGGAACGATCGGTCCAAAAACTAGTTCTAATGAGAAAAACTTTTTTGTTTTCCATCGTAGCGTCACCAATCGTGGTATATATAAGTTTTATATGCTTCCATACAATTCTGGAAAAATTGATCAAAATCGGATGACTATAGCATATAGCTGCCATATAAACGGTCGATCCAAAAACAAGTTCTAGTGAGAAAAACTTTTTTGTTTTCCATCGTAGCGTCACCAATCGTGGTCTATATATGTTTTATATGCTTCCACACAATTCTGAAAAAATTGATCAAAATCGGATGACTATAGCATATAGCTGCCATATAAACGGTCGATCCAAAAACTAGTTCTAGTGAGAAAAACTTTTTTGTTTTCCATCGTAGCATCATCAATCGTGGTATATATTAGTTTTATATACTTGCACACAATTCTGAAAAAATTATCGGAATCGGATGACTATAGCATATAGCTGCCATATAAACGATCGGTTCAAAAACAAGTTCTAGTGGAAAAAACTTCTTTGTTTTCCATCGTAGCGGCACCAATCGTGGTATATATTAGTTTTATATGCTTTCACAGAATTCTGGAAAAATTTTTCAAAATCGGATGACTGTAGCATATGGCTGCCATAGGAACGATCAGTCCAAAAACTAATTCTAATGATAAAAACTTTTTTGTTATCAATGGTAGCGCCTTTCAAAACTGCAAGGGTATTTAAACATCGGCGTAGCCGATGTTAGCCTTCTATTTTTTTTTTGGATTCGGGGATATTTTGAGATCTTCAAAATTGAAAAGAAAGACAAATTGCCAGCGCTATCCGACTTGAAATTGGCATATGTTATTTTACCAGGAAGTTCGGTGCCATCGGAGCGCTTGGCTTCGACTAGAGATGCATGCGAGTCTCCGTTGTAAGGCCCGGCCGGCACGAAATCGTAATACTCTTATGAAATGCCAAAAGTTCGAGATTTTTTGGGAATATAATATCATTATTTATGTTCTTATGGGAGCTCTGTTCTGTAGGTTTTGATCGCAGACAGAATTTAGTATTTAATGCGCTTCAGATGACACCTCAATTATCCCAAAAGTTATGTTTATTCATAAGAAAAAACATTTTTTGGTTAAAATATTGAAAATATCGATAATATCGATTTTTTCAACAAAATATAAATATCGAAATGATACTTTTTGCTTATCGAAAAATATCGATATAGATATTTTTCAAATATCCGTCATCCCTACTCTAAAAATTAAAGCTGAAACTCCGTATAGGTTCTTTATATATGTCTGGACGGGACGGATCGGATCACCATATCATATATCTGCCATTAGAACAATCAAAACCTTTTTTGGTTTCTAGATACCGCAACTAGATACACCAAATCCAAGTTGTATTATGCCCAACATATTTTTACAAAATTTGATACAATTTTACTATAAAGATATAAAAACATATCCATAACACATAACATGACCCAAAAAAAAGGATTACAATTCCGTATCGATCCATGATCCGTTCGGAGGGTCCCAACATACCCTGATCGAACCGGTTCCAGAGTTACATAACCCTTGCAGAGGTATATTAAAAATTGTCACGATGTTTGTAACGCATAGAAGGAAGCATCTCCGACCCCATAAACTATATATATTCTTGATCAGCATGACGAGCTGAGTCTATATAGCCATGTCCGTCTGTCCGTCTGTCCGTCCGTCTGTTTCTATGCTATCTCCTCCTAGTTTTGAAGCTATCTTGACCAAACTTTGCAAAAAGTCTTTAAATACACATAGGCTGCACATTTGTCGGAATCGGCCGGATCGGATGACTATATCATATAGCTGCCATAGGAACGATCGGTCTGTAAACTAGTTCTAGTGAGAAAAACTTTTTTGTTTTCTATTGAATCGTCACCAAACTTGGTATATATTAGTTTTATACCCCTTCACACAATTCTGGAAAAATTTATCAAAATCGGATGACTAAAGCATATAGCTGCCATATAAACGGTCAGTAAAAACTAGTTCTAGTGAGAAAAACTTTTTTTGTTTTCTATCGTAGCGTCACCAATCTTGGTTTATATTAGTTTTATATGCTTTTTACACAATTCCAAAAATATTTATTAAAATCGGATGACTAAACAATAGCTACCATATAAACGGTCAGTCAAAAAACTAGTTCTAGTGAGAAAAACTTTTTTTTTCCATAAGGTGTCACCAATCTTGGTATATATTAGTTTTATACCCCTTAAAGACAAAAAATTTATCAAAATCGGATGACTATAGCATATAGCTCCATACAAAAACTCGTCTTTTTTGTTTTCCATCGAAGCGTCACCATTCTTGGTATATATTAGTTTTATACCCCTTCACAAATTCTGAAAAATTTATCAAAATCGGATGACTATAGCATATAGCTAAATAAACGGTCGGTCAAAAAACAGTGTAGTGAGAAAAACTTTTTTGTTATCAATGGTAGCGACTTTCAAAACTGCGGTATAACTGATTTCTTTAAATAATGTATTTTTGATTTCCCCAGTCCCAACTGGTTTGGTGTTTATGCATCGTCATGGTTTCTTTCATCGCGATTTGAAACCAGAGAATTTGCTGTGTTCCGGTCCGGAGCTAATAAAAATCGCTGATTTTGGCTTGGCTCGAGAGATACGATCGAGACCACCGTTTACGGATTATGTGTCAACACGTTGGTATCGTGCCCCGGAGGTGTTGCTCCACTCCACCAATTATGGCAGCACCATTGATCTCTGGGCCATGGGCTGCATAATGGCCGAATTGTATACATTTCGTCCGCTTTTTCCAGGCAGCAGTGAAGTGGATCAATTGTTTAAAATATGCTCTGTATTGGGTACTCCAGAAAAGGTAAGTTTTTGGATTATATATAGATTATCGATTGATTTTTTGTTTTTTTTGTAGAGTGACTGGCCGGATGGTTATCGTTTGGCCGCCATGATCCATTTCCGTTATCCGGATTGCATTAAAGTGCCACTGTGCAGCGTCGTCACACGTTGTAGCCAAAATGGTCTTGATCTTCTAGAGGATATGTTGGCCTATGATCCCGACAAGAGACCCACAGCCCAGCAAAGTCTTAAATATCCATATTTCCATGCTCTGAAAAGGATCTCACCAACAGCGGCCACCAAGGCGAATGTTAAACTCAACTCCAAATATGCTCCACCCACTCAGACAGTGTCAAATAATGTGCTTCCGGTGCAGGAGAAACTTCAGGCCGTCACCGAGCTCATCCATCAGAACAACAACAATAATCACAATCACAACCATATGATGAATGGCAAGGCTCCGGTTATGAGTGGCAAGAATGTGAATCTATCCAGGAAATATCAGCCCAAGTTAAGTTTTCTAAGCCAAAATGAAATGGGTCTGGCGGGAGGTGGCTCTTTGGTTGAGGGTGCACCCACAGCTGAGCCTGGTGGCGAGTCCATCAACGATATCTATCTGAATCGCAACATTTCGCAGCTTTTTGGTTTGCCAGCACCTGTACCGCATCCCAATGTCTCCTTCAGCAATACCACATCACGCAATCCCGGTGCCATCTATGTGAATGGCAGCCAGTTGAGCTTGGATACGGTCAATAAGAATGCAAAAAATAGCTTACCCTCCAATGGTGGTAATGGTGGTTATTATGTTCAAGCACGATCCTCCATATTACAACCCGAGGCCAAGGTCTACAATATGTTCTCCAAGGTGAGTGCCCAGCAGGCACCACCCAATCTTATAGTTCGCCAACAGCAGCAGCAGCAACAACAACAACAGCTGCCCCAAGCCTCAACCATGCTGGGCGGAAATTTGTTGAGTGGAGCAGCCATAAGACTATCGGGCAGATCACATGCACAACCGGCACAGGAGGCTTTGAAAATGAATGCCCTTAAGTCGGATGATCTGGATATGATATTGGGGTGAGCATTAGACTGAATATATTTAAGATCATATAAGAGCAGGAACGCTCTCCTTTTGTTAACAAAACTAGTCAAAAGTTAAAAAAAAAAAAAAACGGTTAACTATGCGAATTAGGACAAATATTACTAAGAAATCTAAAAAAGGAAACTAAAATTACGAATTATTAGTTAGGAAACCAATAAAAAGAAAAAAAATTCAGAAATAAACAACTGGGAGATACAAAATTACGAACAAGTTATTTAGAACAAAAAAATGGGAAAACCAAAATTAGGAATCTAAAAATGAGGAAATCAAAAATTAGGAATCCAAAAAAAAAGTATTTTGGAATACTAAGGAAAATAAAAATTAGGAAAAGTCGAAATGAAAAAAATTTAATAAAAAATCGCGCGAATTTCTGAATCTCTGAATAACGAAGCAGTTAAAAACACAATATGGATTAAGTTATTATTGATTCCAACGATTCTCTTCAAATACTTTATTTTGTTTAGACATTAATATTATGTGCCTCATTATCCAAATAGGGAACGAACCCTTCTTTAGTTTAGTTCTCATAGCTATTGAGAAGAACGAGAAACCTGTTGTCAAAACGATTTTATTTTAATTGTTTTTTTATTAGGGGGTCTCCTGTATTAATCTGTATTATTTTTAGGTCCTATTTTAGGACGCCAGAACAGAATAAATATTTTTTGAAGAGTAATATTTACCGTTGACAAAATTTTCAAAGCTTTCCTAGTTTTAGTTCTCATACAATAATTTGATTTGAAATTCCTAATTTTGGAACTCTGATTTTTTGTTGGTTTTAATATTCCTCATTTTATTATTCATAAATATGGGTCATTTCATGTGAACTCAGCTAACCAATTTTTTTTTTCTGTTTTAACAAAAACTCATAGTATAACCCAAATTTTTTTAAATCCCCACAACTAACAGATCGCGAGATCAACGAAAAAAATTAAACTTGCTAAAATTATTGCATCACAATGGTGCATCCGATTTTAGCGAACCAAATTGTTAAGTTAGTTATAAAGTCTTCTATCCGAGAAAAAATAAGAGGTTAAAAAAATTAGTTCTTAAGTAAGATTTTAGCGAAATTTAATGGTTTTTGTCTTTTTTCAAAGAGGGCCAGCCGTTATTTTCATGAAAAAAATTTTTTTTCTGGTTAAGGATATCCGTATACATATGATGACTATAGCATATAGCTGCCATATAAACGGTCGGTCCAAAAACTAGTTCTAATGAGAAAAACTTGTTTGTTTTCTATCGTAGCTTCACCAATCACTAGTATATATTAGTTTTATATGCTTCCGCCCAATTCGTGAAAAATTGATCAAAATCGGATGACTATAGCATATAGCTGCCATGGGAACAATCGGTCTAAAAACTAGTTCTTATGAGAAAAACTTTTTTGTTATCAATGGTAGCGCCTTTCAAAAACTGCAAGGGTATTTAAAACATTAGTCTTCAATTTTTTTATTTTTTAATTGATTGTCAGAACATACTTTTTTAAACCTTTTATTTTTTCTCGATAGACGACATGAAAATAGTAGAATCACAATTTGGGTCGCTTAAATCGGATGCACCGTAACAATGCTATAATATTTTTAAGTTTTATGTTCTATGTCGTCCTATTTTTTTTATAACTCAGAAATAAAATTTTTTTAAAGACTTTTATTTTATTACTCAGAAAAAGTGTTATCAAAAGACTTTTAATAATAAAATTCAGTAAATAAAACTCATTCATTTATTTTATTTTTTTGAAAAGTCTTTTAATTTATTATAGCTTCAGCAGTTTGCTCTCTGCGTGAATGATTCATTGTGTGTGCCTTATCATAAACATGTGATAAATAAAGAAGACTTTTAAATTGCTATTAAAAAAATATAAGTCTCTGACTGAGTTTTATTTAACGAGTTAAATAATAAAAGTCTTTCGATAACTCTTATTTTCTGAGTAATAAAATAAGAGTCTTTAATAATTTTTACTTCTATGTAATAAAACTAAAGTCTTTAGAAACCGTGATTTATTGAATTTTTAATAAAAGTCTTTCTACAACTGTTATTTACTGAGTAATATAATAAAAGTCTTTAATAACTGGTATACTCGGAGTAAAAAAATTTAAGTTTTAAATAACTGTTTTCTGAGGAGGAAAACAATAATAGTATTTTATAACTCTTATATGAAGCGCAATGAAATAAAACTCTAAAAGTAACTCTTAAATGTGGGGCAAACACAACTACCTTACCTATTTTATAGAAAAAGGTACGGAACTGTTGATTTTTTTCTAAGTGAAGCATTGCCTGGGCTTTGAGAATTGTCTTGGCCCAGCCTTGCGGATTCAATACCAAGTTTCATTACTGTTAAATTTAACTTATTCTGCACTTTATATATGCTTCTATTTTATTGGCTTTTGTGATAGTATCAGTGTGTCTATAAGTCTGTAATAACATGTTTGTATGTATGTTTTTTGTTAAGAATAAGTAGAAAGATTTGCAAAGACAAACATAAATGTAAACCCCAATTAAAACTGGTTAAAATAACTTTAAATTCTGCCCATCAATTTTTAGGTAACCTATCTCTAAACCTCAACTAACTATTTTCCACACAGTTCGAAGCTGAAAACCTCTGCCAAACGTCAGCGCAATGCCAAGGCCAATATTTTGCTGGAGGATCTCTTTGGACAGTTGTCTATGGATTCGGATAGCGATGGCAAGTATCCGCATACCGTTCCACCCACACAGCAGGCGAAAAGTGGACAAACCTCAACGAGTTCGGGACGTGATTTCTTTAGTAAAAGTTTCCTCAGGCCCGCTCCGAAAAAGAAGAACACCCAGAGTAGCCTGGAGGTGAACAATGGCAGTCGTACGGACTCACTGTAAGTATTAAGGATCAAGGATGTGCATGCCACTGTAAATGCTTCTTCATATTCATCCTCATCTTTGTTGTGCTATGTAAAAACTGTGTGTGTCTATCTCTTTCTATATATTGTATGTCTGTCTCTTTCCTCCCCCATGGTTTTGTGATATTTTTTATTTGCCAATTTTGAATCATTCCAAACACTTTGAACATTTTTGTGCGTGGGCCAGCGAAAACCAAAATGATTCCTCGTCCTCCCCCTCCTCAAATGATGAAGAATGTCGCTTTTGGCCAATAAGGTAAAAATTAACATTCGCAATGTAGTTGTAAATATGTATGAGATGTAGATGTAGTACCATTTGTTGCACTTTTAAGGAATGGATCTAATAGAACTATATTATTTAAGTCTTAAGAAGCATTAGGAAAAAAAAAGAAATGTTGTTTCTTACAATTTAAAGCTAAACTTTTAATGGTTAAGCGAATTTTGTAGAGTTAAAGGCTTTGGAATTCACAACTAGATTAAGTTAATAAGAAGAACACTCGAGCACGATATCAAATTGTTCATGGTCGGTCGGTTAATAATCCGTATTTTACATTAATAGGCGACAATTTTTTTAGACTTTTTTCAATTTACTCTGTGATGAAATATTTTATTAGAATATTTTTGAATTTTAATTTTTAAGTTTGGCCAATTTTGCCGATGGTTTTACAAACATCGAAACCCTTAACCAACCAAATGTTACATACGGAATCAATGCTAATAAATAGGCCTACAAATAATATCCGATAAGATAATGTGGTCTACGGCCCACGCAAGCTCTTACAAGGAAAATGTAATATAAACAATTTTAACGAACGATATCTTAATAGACAGCTAGTTATTCAATATTTGTGATCACAGAATAAAGTAAACTATCGATTTAAATTTAATCGGTTTTTCCTGAGTTTCCGAACTTTAAACTTGAAAGCTTGAAAACGATTAACTTTAAGTATAAAGTGTTTGAGAAGGTCCATTTAGTTGAGCTTTGATTCCTTATTAACAATTTTAAAATCGTTGAAGATTTACGGAAATTACATAGGAAACAACCCAAAAAAAATAGAAGGCTAACATCGGCTACGCCGATGTTTTAAATACCCTTGCAGTTTTTGAAAGGCGCTACCATTGATAACAAAAAAGTTTTTATCATTAGAATTAGTTTTTGGACTGATCGTTCCTATGGCAGCCATATGCTACAGTCATCCGATTTTGAAAAATTTTTCCAGAATTCTGTGAAAGCATATAAAACTATAATATACCACGATTGGTGCCGCTACGATGGAAAACAAAGAAGTTTTTCTCACTAGAACTTGTTTTTGAACCGATCGTTTATATGGCAGCTATATGCTATAGTCATCCGATTCCGATAATTTTTTTCAGAATTGTGTGCAAGTATATAAAACTAATATATACCACGATTGATGATGCTACGATGGAAAACAAAAAAGTTTTTCTCACTAGAACTAGTTTTTGGATCGACCGTTTATATGGCAGCTATATGCTATAGTCATCCGATTTTGATCAATTTTTTCAGAATTGTGTGGAAGCATATAAAACTTATATAGACCACGATTGGTGACGCTACGATGGAAAACAAAAAAGTTTTTCTCACTAGAACTAGTTTTTGGATCGACCGTTTATATGGCAGCTATATGCTATAGTCATCCGATTTTGATCAATTTTTCCAGAATTGTGTGGAAGCATATAAAACTTATATATACCACGATTGGTGACGCTACGATGGAAAACAAAAAAGTTTTTCTCATTAGAACTAGTTTTTGGACCGATCGTTCCTATGGCAGCTATATGATATAGTCATCCGATCCGGCCGATTCCGACAAATGTGCAGCGTATTTGTATTTAAAGACTTTTGCAAAGTTTGGTTAAGATAGCTTCAAAACTGAGGGAGGAGATAGCATAGAAAAACAGACGGACAGACGGACGGACGGACGGACAGACGGACAAACGGACAAACGGAAATGAACTCAGCTCGTCATGCTGATCAAGAATATATATACTTTATGTGGTCGGAAATGCTTCCTTCACTGCGTTACAAACATCGTGACAATTTTAATATACCCTCTGCAAGGGTATAACAAGGCTAGATTTTTTCACACTGAAAAATCAATTCGTGTCGCCATATTTATCAATACAAATTGGTTTCGAACTTAAGGGGGAGATACAATTTGGACGGCAAATAAAATAGATTGTTTAACCATTTTTTTCATGTAAAAGTTTTTATTTTATGTATTAAAATAAAATTTCTTAGCCGTAATTTGTATCTCAAAATAAAAAATCCAAATAAATTTAGCTACCTTACACTTTTAATTAGTCGATGAACTAAAAAAAAACACAAAACGAAAAAAAAGGCAGTTGGCAGGACAAAACTTTTTAAATTTACCCAAATTTTTCAATCATTTTTGCACTTAAAAAATTATAAATTTTTATAAAATTCCAAAATTTATTAGTTCATATAGCAGCTAATGTTATAAAGACGAAATTCTCAAAATTTCAGCAAAATCAGTTAATTAGATTTTGAGTTAGGTTGAGTGATATATCAAGAACATCTGGATTTATTTAAAGCGCCATTTACGCGGCGACTTTCTTGAGTAGAATTAAAATGCGAGTTTTTTTTATCGAAGTAGTGATCTTTTAAGAACTGAGAGGGGAAACTTAATGATTCTTAAAGCAGGAACTTGGATACTTAAAATAAAAACGAAATCTTATTTAAAGTTATATTAGAATATACAAAGTATTCAAGTTTGTGAAATAACCAAACTATGCTTAATCAATTCAATTTATTTTACAAACAAAAAATATCAAGTTTATGTCGGAGACAGAAGCAGATATTATGGAAAACTTCGAAAAATGCTGAACGATTCCATAACGATCCAGAGATCAAAAAGAAAAAGGTTTTCATTATGAAATTCCTTAGTACACTGATAAATAAATCGCTCTAGAGATGGGCGCGTGTCGAATATTTTCAACACTACACGACTTCAACACGAATTGCTTATTTCAAACACAGACACCACACGCACTACACGCACGAGTTTATGGGGGAAACAAATAATTAAATATATTTATTTAAATCTATATATATATACTGCGAATTTGCAGTTATTCCATAAGGGATCTGGAATTTATAAAACCAAATTTAATTTATCGTGTCTTAAATCAATAATTTATTTACTATTTGAGCTTCTGTTCTGGGAATAACTCGTTTTTGAAATCTAGTTAAAACGCTTTCACTTTGTTTTTTTATTTTTAAAACTGTTAAAAATAAATGGATATTCCTACTTTCCATTGTGTAGTGGTTCGATTAAATCGATTCAAGTAGTTTCGTGTTCGTCGTGTTTTGTCGTGTTGGACCGTGTTTGTGTGTTTAAGAGATTAAAACTGACACGCACGTGCACAAACGTATAAAATCTGATGTTGGAACACGCTCACGTCGTGTTGTTAGTGCTACGATACGCGCTCTACTTTACTAGGAACCACTGAACACAAAATGCATCTCAGCTCACTGCACCATTGCACTCGCTTGTAGCCTCACGTTTAAGATGCTACTTATATTTTTTGTACCTTGGTTGAGTTGAGTTCATGTTTTATTAACGGAAAAAAGAATAAGACCATTTGGTCATGATTTTAGAACGTTTTTACTTTTCAGAAAGATTTGATTGAATTTCTCCTCAACTAATATTAAGCCTAGCATGTCTCAATTTAAACCTATTTGCTGATATTGACTGAAAACAGTCTTACAAGAGATGAAACAAGGTTCAATACTGAGAAAGAAAAATTTTGTATTATATTCGATTTACCGCTTAACTCAAATTCAATTTTTGATCTTACCTTTTGGACACAGAAGTAAAATAAAATAATAATGATTAGATTTCTTTTTTAGAGATATAAGTTAATTCTAAAAGGTATTGTTTGAGAAGAATTTTATGGAACTGATATACTTATGATTATATAAGCTTTATAACCTAATGATCCAACCACGTATAATTTTAGATTACCTATTAATAATTTCCCATTTATAAAAATGCTTAAAATATATTTTCTTTAATAACATTCGCAAAAATTTAAAGTTTTTCAAAAATGGTAGAGAATATTTTGCTTTTGGATTTGAAAATTTGAAAAAATAAAAATCATTTTACATCATTTAGTGCTTAATTAAATCATTTATTCCCTTTCTTATTCCTTATTCAAATGACTCCCCCTTCCTAAATCAATTCCAGAGCTCAAAATACACAAAAAGAGAAGGCGGCCACATTTCCCTGGGATGAGACAAATAAGACAGAAGATGAGAAACTAACCGCTTGGATGGTAGCTGAAAATGGTAATCAAATTAATTTCGGTAATCCGCAAGCGTAGAAATTGGATTTGCACTTCAAGTAGCCTAACCAATTCGAACTACAAATGGGAAAGCACCAAAGCAAATTGGAAAAAATAGAGCACATGCAAAAACCTAAAACATAACATATATGAAATTTTTATACTACTCGTAATCAGGATCATTGCTGGAAAACAAATTCTAATGGATGCAAATCAAGTGAGGGAATTTGCCGACGTACCTGAAAACTGAATGGACAAACAAAAACGATTCAAAAGTGCCTAACTTTCTATGTTTTCTTCGAAATGGATGTATCGTCTACGTGGGGACTAGCAAAAGTTCGATAAGTTTAATGGTAAGACAGGATAAAAAATGGGAGAGTGGAAGCTTGTGCTCAGAAAATACCGGTGCGATAACCTAAAATATCAGAGTGCGTTTATGGTTATGCACCAGCCCAAAAACCAATATTTACCGAGCAAACTCTAAACGATTATCTTTCATTTACTTTATATACATTTTGAAATTCATTATAAATTTTAAAAAGCCTTAAGGAATCGAGTACTTTACTGACCCTTAATTTTCTCATCTCCATTTCAATAGATCTTTCGGAAATTTAATCCACAATCTTTGCACTTAACATTCGAACTTTTGTTAGTCCCTTCGTACATAATAATAATAATTGTAATGCTGTGATAAAAACTAATCTGTACTATGCATAATATTAAATGTTTATTTTAAGTATAGGTATCAAATAAATTAAGAACTTTAATCAATGTATGTAAAATATAAACACAATTTGAGTGAGTTACATATATTTGGACTTAACTACTCTGTGCGTTGACTTCCACCTGTCATATTAGACCAAAGCATTAAGTTTCATTTCCTTCATGTGTGCCACAACAAAGTTGTTTAGTCAATTCACCCAAAGACGGATAGAGCGAAGAGTTGCATAATCTGCATTGTGTTGGGGCTATCAAATTTCACAAAAGCAACATTATAACTTGGCTAGTGTGGCTGGCACATATTCCTCATACGCATATAAATACAGGCCTAATGCGTTTTCAGTCATCAGTTGTGAGTTTCTAGGTCTGTCATACACTACGCCATGAATGCATTGGTAAGTGCTGCCCCTATTCATAAATATATTTAATAACTCCCTCGTACCTCCAGCTCCTCTTGGTCCTCTGTGCCATTGCTGCGGTGCAAGCTGGCCTCATTTCTACTCATCCCGATGAATTGATTTCCAGTCATCCGCAATATGAATTTCATTATTCCGTTCATGATGGCCATACGGGAGATGTCAAGGATCAATTTGAGCATCGTCGTGGTGAATATGTTACTGGACGTTATTCTCTGATTGAACCAGATGGACATCGTCGCATTGTGGATTATAGTTCTGATCCTTTGTTGGGTTTCAATGCTCAGGTTCGTCGTGAGCCAATTTCTGCTATTAGTCGGCATTGAGAGAGGAGTTACCATGAATTGTCTAATTTTTGGACTGAATATTTAAAGTATATAGATATTAATGCACTCATTTATATCAAAAGGCTGTTGATTGAAAATTAAATATCAAATCTGTTGAATAAAAATGGAAATCCAAATAAGATGTATTGGCATTACTTAAATATTTTAATAAGAATTTACAATATTTTATAAATATGCAATATTTAGTAAAGGTAAAAAATAATTTTTTCTGTTGCTTAATAATATTTTGATTTTTTTCGATCTTCACATTTTAAATACTTAATTTTTGGTCAAAAAGTTTGAAACGCATTCATGATTAAGGCTTTAAACCAATTATAGTTCCTGAAGATCTATGGATAAACGACCAAGTTATTGCAATCGGGGGCGTATGCAGGATTGTGGTTAGGGGGCGGCTTAAATCATCCTGATACGTGTACTCCACCCTATGGGTAAAAGCTTTAATAATGAAAAATAAAATGTTCTTTTATTTACAGCTATTCCCAATCAGTTTTAAAGAATATACAATGTTTTTTTTTACAATACCTTGTTTTCTGGCTGATCGGTCCTATGGCAGCAATACTATGCAATCGCCCGACTTTAACCAATATTTGGCAAATCAGTTTCAAATCACATATTATTCATAATTGCTGAGTTCAAGAGCGCTAACATTAATAACAAAAAAGGTTTTGCCTACTAAAATTCATTTTCTACCGATCAGTTTTATGGCAGCTATAAGAACGAGAGCGCAAGTTGAAGTCGGCCCTGCTCGACTTCGATATACCCGTTACTCAGGGTAAGGTTTATTTCAGAATATTTTATTAGATCACAACATGCCCAAATTGTGGTTTTTTCCAAATTGCGGGGGTGGCAACTCTAATATAGTTCATCTGATCGGGAAATTATGTATTGCGTATCAATAAATAATGATGATTAAAAAATATGCCTAGAAGGTTCGAATAAACTATCCTTAAAATTGAGGGATATATGAGGTCTTTATCAAATTGCGGGGGTGGCAACTTAACTATAGTTTATCTGATCGGGAAAATGATGTATGGCGGATCGATAGATAATAATGATTTAAATATATGTCTAGAAGGTTCAAATAATCTATCTTGGGAGATATGAGGAATTTTTCAAATTGCGGGGGTGGAAACTCTGCTGTCGTTCATCTGATCGGAAAATGATGTATGGCGGATCGATTGGTAATAATGATCATAATATATGTCTAGAAGGCTCGAACAATCTATTTTCGAAATTGTGGAAGATATGATGTTTTTTTTTCATATTACGGGGGCGGGAGGGGGCATGGCAAAAATTTGAAATTAATTTGATCTGCGTGCAGACAAAACAAGTCTACACTGAAAAAATGGTAGCTCTAGCTCTTATAGTCTCTGAGATATAGGTGTTCATACAGACGGACGGACGGACAGACAGACAGACGGACATGTCTATATCGACTCGGCTATTGATGCTGATCAAGAATATATATACTTTATGGGGTCGGAGATGATTCCTTCTGCCTGTTACATACATTTGCACGAACTTATTATACCCTATTTTACTCTACGAGTAACGGGTATAAAAATTCACCGGATCCGGTTTCGACATATAAGCAGCTTATAGTAAAAAGAAAACTCAGCTCGATAGCTTTAAAAGTGGGGGACTAATTTGGGTAGTCACATACAGACAGACGAACAGACGGACGGATACACCCAGAGAAATCTAGCACGATTCGGCAAGACTGAAATCGGCTTCAATTTAGTTTTTTTTCGTCTTGAATTTTCAAGAAGAAATCTGCTTGAAATCGAGAAAACTTTGTGTGTTTGGTGGCAAGGGAGGTGAGACAAAAAAATCGGGCTTGAAAATTCATGCTTGATTTCAGTATTTTCTTCTTGAATCCAAGAAAATTCTGTCTTGCCGAACTTCTGACACGAAATCTGCTTGATATCAAGCACGATCTGCTCGATTTTTTCTCTGAGTGTAAAGTTGAATCGACTCAGCTCGTCGCGCTGATCGAGAAGGCAAATCTATCTTCGACTCGCCGAAGTTTTAATATACATATGTTCAAAAGTTCGCTCCAACTGAATTAACCGATAGAATATATATGGGATATATGTAGATGTTAGATATAGGATATAGTCTTGCAATTCCTAAACAATTTTACAAATCTTTTTGAAAGCGTAATACGCTTAGCGTATAATATTCATTATTTCCAAGTTTAAGAACGCTGTCATGGAAACAAAAAAGTTTTTCTGACTAAGACCTTTTTTCCGACCGATCGTTCCTATGGCAGCTTAAGGACATACTTATCCAAATTTTGTAGAAGAGCATATTATATTCATAATTTCAGAGTTTTTGAACGATGTAATGGAAAGCATTCGATCCGGGCGGTTCCGACACAATAGCTGCGTGCAGTAAAAAATTTAACTATTTGGCCTTTACTTTATTTTGCTTCTTATACTCGTAATATACCGCAATTAGATAGATTTTTTTAACTAAACCTTTTTCCAAACAAACGGGGTCCGGTTCCAGTTCATGTTCATGAGGTAATAAATTTAAAAGGTTAGGTTCTCTCGCTATTAGTCATCGTTGTTATTTTAGAATCTATATAATAAATTTGAAATGGGAGAATCTTAAAAGCCAAATGGAATTTCGTAAAGGCCATACAGAAAGTACTTTCCAACACTTACAAAAATCTGCTTAGATCTCAACATAGATAAATGATTCGTTGCATAAGGATTACAACAGTCTGGCCATTTGGATTAAGTATATTTTTCAAATTTATTTAAAAAATGCATTTATTGCTTTCTATTTACACATAACATACGATTTAACATGAGATAGGAACACGCAAGTATGGGGGATAAATGCGAATACATGACGTGTTCTAAAAAGTCTTAGAGTGAAAAATAGTACATAGAGCGCATAGAGTTGAGTTCAGGATAGGAAAATAAAGGGAAAGTTTTACAATAGTTTTTCATCTGAAGGAAAAGCACTCTCATTGAGCTACAATGTTCAGATGCAGAATGTGGGTCGTCAATGAAGATGAAATCAGTTTTCTCTCTCTCTCACATCGATGTCTCTAGTGATACAAGCCCAGCGACAGTTTGGGCGCTACATAGGCGTGAATTGGAGCTGGTGCCAGAATTTTGGCAATAGGAGCCGCCTTGATCACCTTGTGGCCCAAAGGATCACGTCGCACAACAGCGTTGAAACCATTGTGGGCATCCGATGTGTAGTCTACTGTGCGCAAATAACCATCGGCATCGATCAGTGTGTACTGACCCTGAACCTGATCACCCTTCCGGGACTCTGTCTGGCTCTTGACATCGCCAGTGTGTTCATCATGCACCGAGTAAGAGAAATCATAGTGAGCAGGTGCCTCCACTTCGACAGCCTTGAGCACTGGCTTCACAATGGCATGCGAATGGTAAAGTGGCAACTCAATGGCAGCGGCAGCGCCCACACCCAGAATCAATAGAGGCAACAACTGAAAGAATTAAGATGTAAAATGCAAAATGCAAAAAGTCCAAAATGTTTTGATTCTTAACTCACTGAGAACATTTTGGTTTTAAATTTATATTTTGTGTTGGGGCTTGGTTTGTTTAGGTTACTTCACTTGGCACTCCTGCACTGTACTATGATGCCAAATGTCGCGTACGCAACTTTTATAGAGAGTCAAGGCATTAGGCTCCACACCACCTCCATAGCAAGCTCACGCACCACGCTCCACGAACCGGAATCCAGACACACGTACACACTTAATGCAAATATGTTTTGAGATAATTTTTTTTGTTTTTCTTTTCTTTTGGACCACATATTTTTGACTTTTAAATAGAAAAAGGTTTACATTGATCCAGTTTGCAATTTGATTTTGTTTTAATTTTTTTTTTTTTTGAATTGAACAACTTTACTTTTGTTTTATTGTGTCATTGGAATCGAATATATTTTATTCAATTTATAAGTCTGTGTCAAAGTCAAGTGAAAGTTTTTGAAAGTGCCTGAGGCAATATGGATTAAATGTAAGTAAGTATTAGGAAGGATGCTAATATATAATTATGAAAATTATTATAAGATAATAAAATGATATGTCCATTTTAATTAGATGTGATGCCTGTCAGAGGTAAAACCCACCTAACTCTAGTATATCACTTACCTATAAATATACGTTTAAATTTGAAAGATTTATTTTCTTACTAAAAGTTGTATTCAGCAACAATTGTTCAAAACATCTTGAGAAAATAATTTTTAAAGTTATTTATTTTATAAAAGATCAAAAAATTTCATACACAGAAAAAAGTTTAAAATATTCAGATAAAATTTAATCCTAGACGATCACAGAAGTAGGTCGATCCCAAATTTTCTTAAATCAAGTACGAAAGGGTTGACTTAAAAACGAAATTACCAATCCCAGAATTCTAATCTTGATCCCGACTTTAGCTTAAAGAGACGCTTCGTAATCTAAATGAGCGTTTCTACATTTTTTTAGCTTCCGAATAGTAAAATTTCGTAGCCGAACATCAAAGCACAATGTAAAAAGAGTATCCGAGAGAGCAATTTCAAAAGCGTTCGCTTTAACTTTAAAAATCCTTACTTACTTTAATATCGATGCAGGATTTTATTATTTTTTAGTAGGATCCAAACTTGATGCAATGGCGTTGTCTATGATAATTAACTTCGATTTCCTGGGCCAGTTGGATGTTTAACGGGTGCAGGCCCAACGCATAATTCGTCAAGTTCTCCTGCATACTTTCACTTAAAGCGGCGATGTTCTCGGAATATCTAGCGTTCCTTTAATGCACGGGTGTTGGCTGATCGTTTACCGAACCGGTCGTTCCCCAACGGGCAAGGGCGTAGGTATGGACAGGGGGACAGTAGTTGAAATCAGTGACTGATAAATTGAAAACAGGTTAGACAGACGCCGCCAAAACAACATAGCCTCCATAGGCTGCCAACATAGACCAACATAGACGAATTGGAAGACGATGTATAATCAAGTTGAACTCGTACTTGAATTTATCATTTTAAGGGGGTCTTCTACCTTTGAAAAAAAAAATGTTCGATTCTTTTGCATTATTATTATTGCTTGGGCATTCCCCTTTCATCTTCAAACCTTTTTCAAAAATTCTAAATAGTTTAGCAGATATTGCCTTTTAAGTGGAACCATGTTCATGATAAATTGAGCATATTTTACGTTGTTTTAAACTTTTTTTCGTATCCACGTTTTTCGACCTGATAGCCATGATTAAGCCAGGTCTACTGAATTTTGATCAGGTATGTTACAATCGAGGCAGAATTTATGTTATTCTGGCCCGAACCTTAATCAAGAGGAAAAACATTTTTTTACTATTTTTTTACACTAAACTACAAAAAAACTTTTAAAAATCTATTATTATTTTTTAAATTGCCGCCAATTTTTCAAAAAAATCTTAAAACATATGATTGAGGTACGGGCCAGAATTACATCAATTCTGAATATAACCTCATTTACCGTTTTCATTTCCGATAACCTGAAGTTCCGGAATCATGGCTTACCTTAATTGGCAGGCCAATAACTTGTTAAACAGCCCTCGAATACCAAAATTTATTTTTTTTTATTATTTTATTTAATTAATAAATAATACAAAACAAAAAGCCAAATTGAAAAAGATCTTTCCAGAATTTTATTAAAAAACACTTAAAAAACCATATTTAAAGGTAGAAGACCCCCTTAATCATTTTTTTTAAACTTTAATTTAGCTACTCATATTTTTCTGTGTAGTAGCAGTAGTTGTACTTATTTATAATTTTTTTTTTTCAATTTTTTCCTTTAATAATAACAAAAAATGCTAAAAATATAAAAAAATACAAAGATGTATAAATATCCAGAACTTATTACTTTAATATTAAAATATTTGGTGTCCAAGGTGTCCATTACATAGAGTCTCTGCGTAGTTTATCTGCAAGGTTTACCCACTCTTTGAAGTGTTGCAGTTTTTCGCGTAGTATGAACGAGGACACAATCTTTGGTAACCGATGATCTGGAATACGCATCACCTTTTGTACAAAACAACCTTTTTATAAAATATCTTAGTTGTCCTTCTACTTCTACATTTTTTTCCTGTGTATAACTTCAACACTCCAAATAGAAAGCTCAGCTAAGTTCGATTGCGTGAAAGTTTTTATTGCTTTGCAAGAGCTCGTTCTTACAGATCTTTTTGAAAGAAAATAAGATATAGCTCTCCTATTTCGCCTGAAGTAACCAGTTGGGTGCGGTTTTAAGGGCATTTTTCAAAATTTTAAAGCTTGAGAAATTAGTGCAGTGGATCTTTAGCTTTTAGGTATTAAGCACTCAAAAAATTGTTCATCCCTTGAGGCGATTCAAAAAGCGACCCAAATTTTGGTTTCTTCTTCAGAAGAAAGGTGCTGATCGGCATGGCCATGTGTTATAGTTATCAACCCAATCAAGTGGTAGTCGGAAAAGTAAATGCAAAAAGTAAGCATATCATTACTATGGCAGCTATAAATGGTATACGAGTATATTGTTAAATCTGATTGACATTTTACATTAACATTTTTGGGAATATTATGAGGTTTTGTTAAAATAGCTTTGACTGCGTGGCGAATCTTTTTTTGGTCACATTTTAATTTGTTTGTTCCTTTATTAATTTTATTTTTAATTAAAATCTTTTAAACTATAAAAGTTGTCTTCTTTTTGTAAACACCATAAATTACTGCATCCTTCGGACAATAAATTTTATATTCTTAGAAGCGATATGATGGTGAATATCACTAAGTCAAAAAATGTATCATAAACATAAGCAAGAAAAAAACATTTCCGAGATTCCTGCAAATTATTCAATTAAAGTTGTTTTATTTAATTTTTCTCCTAGTCGTAAACTAAATTCAAACAAATATATATCTAATACATATAAAACTAAAATGTATCTAACCTTGAATACTTTTTTTTTTGAATATCCAACAAATGCAATAGGCTTCCCACTAAAACCCACAATATTTGGCATATATGCCAAAACACATAACCCACTCTCCCTCCGCTCCATCCAGCCATTCCAAAATGGTCTTGTATCGCATACAATCTACTCGTGTGTACATGTCGCTAAGTAGACACAACTTATTATTTATAGAGACTACTTAAATTTATATGTCTTGTTGATTGGGTTGGGCGACCAGTGGACAGGCGAACGACAGCGGGCGTGCCGCGGTCAGTAGTGAGTGGAGGGAGCCCATGTCGATGCTGGACCACTCGCAATGCAATCGTAATCTTGTTCTAAATGAATGTGGCGCAAGATATTAATACGCACCACGAGCCAAAAAACCGCCAACTTATTACTTCATATCGAATTTACCTACGTGTTTGCATGTGGTTGAATTTTCGGTGCGTGAAAGGTGGCGGCACCTGCCCAGACCCAAACCGATCGAACTTGTGCGGCCCGCGGGCGGATGTTGCAATTTTGGTTAATTAATTAAGTGGAAAAACTCGGCAAAGCTCTTAACGGCCAACTTTTTTTTTTATAATAAAGTTCAGATCAGACTAGTGCGACGGCTGTCTGAATGTCAACGTGCAATTTGTTTGTTGTGACGGCGAATCAGATCCCCCAAACTCCCCGAATCCCCCTTAAAGGCAAACACCCAAAAAATTGTTGGATTCGTTTGATTTGTAAGCTAATTTGGGACTCAATTAACATTCCATTTTATTTTTTAATACGTTTCAGGATTTTGTTGTATATTGGTGTGTCTGAAAAAATTGCAAACAGGAAAAATAATAATCAGATATTGCAATATTACATTTTCAATTTAAATATTTTCATATTAAAGTGAAAATATTTATATAGGCGTGATTTATTTAAACATATCTTCTAGGTATTTTACAGATGAAATCAGATTAAAACAGGAACCGAAAATAACGGTTATGGGGTAAATTTTAAACTAAAAAAATCATTGGGATGCAGACATCCTACACATACATCAAATATATGAATATATTTGATTTTCTATGGACTTTGGAAATATGTAAATAACCGTTATTTTTGATTTTTATTTTTGAAAATCATTGGTAAAAAATTATTTTTGATATTTATTTTAAAAATTATTTTTAAATATTCATTTTTGATTTTTATAATAAAAAATCAATTATATAACTCATGAGAGCTTTTTATTTAAAAAAATCAATAATAAAAATCAAGATTGATTTTTAAAAATAAAAATCAAAAATAAAAATCACTCAGTTCGGTACTTTTCGATTTTTTTAGTATTTTCCAAATATATGTATGAAGTACGAATTTTAGTTAGTTTTAACAATTTTTTCAATATTGTTTTTTTTTTAATTTTAAATATTTAATGCAGGTTGATTTTTATTTTGCTGATCCGGTAAATAACAAGTAAGAAAGTCGGTCAAGCCCGACTGTAATATACTCTGTACCTGTTTGTACGTGTATTGTGGTTCGATAAGTAATGATGAGTAGAATATATGCCTAGAAGGTTCGAAACACATAACTCTAAAATTGCGGGATATTTGCGGTGTTTTTCAAATTGCGGGGGTGGCAACTCTACTATCGTTCATCTGATCGGAAAACAATGTATGGGGGTTCGATAAGTAGAATATATGTCTAGATGGTTCGAAACACCTAACTCTAAAATTGCGGGATATTTGAGGTGTTTTCAAAGGTTATTGGCAACTCTACTATCGTTTATCTGATCGGAAAACGATGTATGGGAGCTCGATAAGTATTGATGAGTAGAATATATGCCTAGAAGGTTCGAACAACCTAACTCTAAAATTGCGGGATATTTGAGGTGTTTTTCAAATTGCGGGGGTGGCAACTCTACTATGGGGGCTCGATAAGTAATGATGAGTAGAATAAATGTCTAGAAGGTTCGATCAACCTAACTCCAAAACTGCGGGATATTTAAGGTGGTTTTCAAATTGCGGGGGTGGCAACTCTACTATCGTTCATCTGATCGGAAAACGATGTATAGGGGCTCGATACGAAATTATGAGTAGAATATATGTCTAGAAGGTTCGAACAACCTAACTCCAAAATTGTAGAAGATATACGGTTTTTTTCGATTTGCGGGGGAGGCAGGGGGCGTGGCAAAAAAAAAACTAAACTTGATCTGCCTGCAAGTAAAAGAAATATATGTTCCATACACCTCAAACCTCTATCTCTTACCATCTCTGAGATCTCAGCGTTCATACGGACAGACGGACACTGTCTATATCGACTCGGCTGTTGATGCTGATCAAAATATATATACTTTATAGGGTCGGAGATGCTTCCTTCTGGCTGTTACACACATTTGCACAAACCCAATATACTCTTTGTACCTTCGGTACAGAGTATAAAAATCACTGAGTGATTTTTATTTTTGATTTTTACTAGGATATCCGAATTGATACAAACCGTTCTCAATGTGATGACGATATTTGCTGCATTCCTGCTCCCCAAGGTATATGAATATTTTAAAGCTTTTAAAATGTTCTTTACAACTTTCTTATCAGCTAGAATGGTGCTCGAAAATAGATAGTGAACTACTACCGAATCGAAACCGCGGTTTGGTTTGCTACAAAAACCATGTTATAAACCGAACCGGTGGTATAAAACCTCCATGAACCACTGAACCAAACCAGTCTTAATTTCCGACAGCTCCGACATGGTCGCTTTTGATTTTTATATTACAGCCAGTAATTTCTATCAATAACTGTCAAAAATTAAAGAATTGGCTTTGATTTTTGCGTGTTTGTAACCTTGTGGTTCGAGAACACAAGTTTACAATATTTAAAGAAAAATAGCCATTGAAGACATAATTTTTTCTTATGTATTTTGAAATAAATATTTTAAAAATATATATCTGGCTTTTCAGCCCCCAGAGGGCCAAGCCGAGCTTCTCTTAATCTCTTTGCTCCTCTTTCTTTTCAATTTTCGCACCAGAGGAAGGGACCTACTGTTTAACGCCGAGTCCGAACGGCAAAGTTTCAGAAGCTTTTTCTTGGCTAGTTACTTCACAGCCAGCGCCAATAGCTGGTCAAGGTGACCAATCGAAAGAAAAACATTAGATGTTCCCGGCGAGATCGAACCCAGGCGCTCCCACTACCCATTGCACCACACACGGAATATTTTGGAATGCTGAACTCAAAAATGATATTCAAAAATGTTTGTATGGATACGTTTTTGAGTTGGAATTTTTTTAGTTTTTTTTGTTAGGTACCCTTACGTTTTAAATCATATCTCGAGAAAGAATCGTTATTTTTTGAAAAGGGTGAAAAATTAGTTTTTCTAAAATCTGTAAATGTTGAAACTTATAAATATAAGTTGTTTTTTCTTTCATTCTTATGAATAGCATTTCTACAAATAAAATCAGGTACTTCCGTTTGCGCTACGTTGTAATTATTGTATCATGATTGTTGTATGATTTTACATACAAGAAAAAACATTTTTATAAATTAACATTTTTTTTTGCTCCAATTTAGGTTTGGGTTTAGGCAGTAAAAATAAATTTGCTTCGGTTTAGGTTCGGTTCGGATGGGGGGACGTCAAAATTCCGACGACATAATTTCGACAAAAATAGACGACATAATTTCGCGCGGGATTAAGTCCTTTCAGAATGACATAATTACGCGAGGAACAAATTCTAATTGGGTCGGCGGAATTATGTCGTTTTTCCGCCAGAAAAAAGCGACATTATATCGCTTTCATTTGTACTGGGCGAAGTTATGTCGCTATGCCGTTTGGACTTCCCATTTATCCCAGAGACTCCAACTCCGATGCGGTTCGACTCCAAACTGGTTTGCAGCTTTGCTATTCATTCATTCCACAAAAAAATAAAGATAAAACACCTTTAGTACATTGCAATTTAGTACAGTTTTAACAATAATTTAATCATTATAAAATCAAATAATTTAAACAATTGAACATGGCGTTACCTTACTACTTACATAACATATCGTACATCACTTAAACCTAACAACAACAAGAGCACTGAAAGTGTTTTAATTTTCCACTCTAATAATCCCCGTAGGAACCTCTAATTTGATTACCATAACCGAAATCCTTTAGATAATTATCAATGGCCAAATCAAATGAGGATGAAGGCTTATTTGGATTAGCTTCAGCTCCGGCATAGGGCTTAACCTCTGGTTGAGGGGGTTCAGGTATGGGTACAGAATAGCCTTCGGTTTTGGCGGGATAAGACTGCTGATATGATTCTGTATGTGAATAGGACTTAGGCTCCTGCACCTGAGGATATGAGGTGGAACTTTCATAAATGGGTGGTTCAGGTATGGGTACGGAATAACTTTCGGGTTTGGCGGGATAGGACTGTTGATATGATTCGGTATGTGCATAGGATGTGGGTTCCTGCACCAGAGGATATGAAGTGGAACTATCATAAATGGGTGCTGAGGTGGCTACAGATATTTTTTCCTCATAGGGGGTTTTGGCTATGGCTATGGCCCGGTCACCAGTGGAAGCTACAGCCGCCGCAGCTATTTTCAGTTTAGGAGCCGGCTCGACCTTACTTCTAATAATGTGTGAGGGTTGTAGTTTATAGATGGGGGAGTAGATGGGTTGAGGTGGTGGCGGTGGTGGAGGTGGACTGGCGGGATAACCTTTTCTAGTGCCATAGGCGGTGCTTAGAAGGTGAGCAAATTCTTCCAACGTATAATTGGGTGCATGAATACTGTTCGCTGAAGGCACAGAAGGTGACCCCGTTTGCTCATAGGCTAACGGATAGGGCTTATAAGAGCTGGGATCAACCACTCCGCCTCCACTATAGCTGGCATATTTCTGATATTTGGGAAAGTATTTGCGTTGATGTATATGAGTGTACTCCACTTGACCTCCAGGAGCATAATCTCCCGTAGATGAGATTTGCGTAAGCTGTTGCTTGGGTCCGGAGACGGCTACTTTACGGCAGAATTCCTTGCAACCCTGCTTACAATCGCAATAGCATTTCTTATAGGCCGAAGGAGTGGTGTAATCTGGGGGACTCGGCGTGCTTGAGGAGTATACATATTGTGCAGTGGTCGTGGTGATAATGGTGGGTATTGTCGAAGTACTCGTGGGTCTCATTGTTGTGGTGCTGGTAATGGGAGACTGTGTGCTGGTTGTTGTAGGCGGTGCTGCAGTGCTAGTTGAGGTTGTCGTCGAGGGTATATCACTACAGGGCACCTGTTCCCATATTTCCTGCTCACATTCCGCACAGTATTGGGGGAAATGTGCATAAGTTACAGCCCCCAGGCTAAGTAATACCATTAACACTCGCACAATCATCTGAAAATGAATTATCAAAAGGGGTCACACTCTCAATTTCGTCTTTGATCGTATCACAAATTTTTTACCTTCACAGCAAATAATAATATTAAGTACTCGAAATGTTCCTCAGAATGCGGTGTCGAGCTTGTCGGTCGCGTGCAAAAAATTCTTTATATGCCATAATTGCTGAATAGCTCTTTAAATACGCTTTGCGAGCAACATTACATTGCAGAAATGGGTCGCGGAAGCGTTGACCGCATCACGTTCCAAATGTTGGACTGTGTGGGGGAAGGGGACAGGGTAGGGCAGCGAACTCTCATATCGACATCAACATTTCTTATAATCACTATAGTAAGCTCTCTCTCCCTCATTCTGCTTCCGTATTTCTGCATTTCTTGGAGTACTTTTTGATAATGGAACTCTATGGTTAAAGTCCCGTTCATTCATAACCATTTCGTCCGCTCTTGCTGACCGTTTTTTTAGGTCTGCCTTACCTAGGTCAACTGGTTGGTGAATTTATAAATTCTGGTGGTTTTTCGTTAAAATATTATCAATATTTTTGATTGGGTTTATCAATTGGGCTATCGTTTTTTCTTTTGTCTGACCACGTTTAGAGATATATCATACACATTTAATTTTCAAAGTTATGAGTAGAGTCTTTAATTGTCTAAAGTAAATATGTATTTCTTTTAATTTGCAAGTCCTGGGTGGAGAAAAGTTACCAAAAGAAAAAAATGTTATACCTACAAATGTGTTCTACAAAACCCTTCCGATCCAAGAACAATACAAATGAAATGGAAATTGCTTCGATTTTGGTTCACACATGGGGAAGTACTTGAATATTTATACCAAGAGGACCCCAATTTACGAAAAGAAAGTTTTATTTCATCAAGACAATACCCCAGCTTATAAATCTGTAATTGCGTTGTCTAAAATGCTTCGGTTCGTTTTTTTTTGCTTATCTTAAATTTTCACGCTTAATATTCTATAGCATTTATGCTCGATATTAAATGCATTTCAATACCATTTTAATAATGGTTTTAAGTGACCTCTTTTTGAAAAAAGTTATTGTAGTGTAACAGCAAAAGTCCGCTGACAAGAGGACTAGGAGATCCTTAAAACATTATTGTAAAGACAAACTCTGCTTTGTGTGTATTTTTAAATACCTTTGTTGATTTTCGTTGAGCATTTAAATAACTTCAAAATTTTAACTAACTTGAGAATATCCAGAATAATATGACTTACAAGTATTGGGAAAAACAGAAAACAATTCAATCTCCAAATAAGGAAATGTACGGAACCAAAAATTCTGTATCATCTCTAGCTCTAGCTCCCTAAAATTCGGTTAGAAATCAGAGAATAAAAACGAATCGAATTTGGGTTCCGGTTCTGCTACGTACCGAAACTAATGTTTCGGTAAAAGGTTCTTTTTAGGTTCTAGTTCATTTTCTTAATTTTTGTTTCCGTATACCGGTACCTACCGGTATAATTTAAAAATCCTTTAAACCGAATATATAATAGAACTGCTATCGACCTTTAAAACAAAATATAGTTATAAAGAATGAAAATAAAAAATATAAATTTTTACCCCGGAAATCAAATGTCCTCATAATTTTTGTGTAACTGGAAGAGCAAGAAGAACTTTCTGACGAAATGTCAAATACACTGTATTCAGATAATTTTATCGATTATAATTTAACCCTGCTGTAAGCCCATTTGGTCCAATTAATAATTCGTATCCTTTTTAAATGCAAAAAAAGGAAATCCCACAACTAGTTTTTCCAGTGTTAACAGTGTTGAATATAGGATAAATAAATAATAATTAGCATTTATTGAACCAAAATAGATGAAATTTTTATTTTACTTGAAATCTATCGATATATACCAAGTGGTCCCTTTACCTAACATTTGTAAATTTTTGCTTTCTTAAGAGATGAGGAGATCCCTGATTGAAGCAATATAACTGAAATAACAAAAGAAAAACTCAAAACCGAATTTGTACCGGTACAATGTTACGGGTTTTTCGGTCATTTTGGTTCCAAAAATAAAGGTTCCGAAATACCGGTTCTCAAAAAATAAATAATACCAGTTCCGGTTCTGGGTTTTAATAGGTTATTTTCCGTATTCGATACCGGTTCGGGTTCCGGTTTGACACCCTTTTAGAAATATCAATTCGTTATATGGGTGGCCTGCGTATTTAGTTTAGTAGATATTTTTCGTGCAGATTCTAAATCCTAAATTATCCATCAAAATGAATTTTCAATCCACCTTAAGGTCAAGTTGTATTTTATTCCATAACAGTAAGAAGAACAGGCTGTCTGTATAGCTATTTCACTTCACTTTTTTGTCAAAAATATCCTATTCAAACACGTTGGTGAAATTTCATCAACTGATTAAATAACCAGTCTGTTTTCGTCAGCGGTTTTCGGTTTGGTTCAGCATTTCCGAACGGACACCGGTTTAATATGTGATTCGGTTTACCAGCACCAATCAGCAATCAGCTGTTCAGAGCCGGTTTGCATTCATGATTTATATCGTACTTATCTTCAGCAAGATGAGCCAAATCTATTTTACTAAGTTTTCTGAGTTTTTATACCCGTTACTCATGGAGTAAACGGATATACTTAAGGCCGGTTTCTCATCTCCTAGATAGTAATAATAAATAACAGAGAAAAATGTAAGTTTATATGACACATAGCAGGTATCTTTAAGATGAAAAAACGACCCTTAGTTTAGGCAAATTTTTATAAGAGGCAGAAGGAAGAATTTTCGATGCCCATTAAATAAATATATTAGAGCACTAAAAAAGCTAATGAAAGAGCAGACACTCAGACATATAAAAACGAGAGCGTAAGTTGAAGTCGGCCCTGCTCGACTTCGATATACCCGTTACTCAGGGTAAGGTTGCCCAAATTGTGGGAGATATGGCGAATTTTTCAAATTGCGGGGGCGGGAACTTTTCTATCGTTGATCTGATCGAAAAATGATGTATGGCGGATCGATAGGTAATGATGATTTCAATATATGTCTAGAAGGTTCGAACAATCTATTTTCAAAATTGTGGGAGATATGACGTTTTTTCATATTGCGGGGGCGGGAGGGGGCGTGGCAAAAATTTAAAAACAACTTGATCTGCGTGCAGACAATACAAGTCTACACTGAAAAAATGGTAGCTCTAGCTCTTATAGTTCCTGAGATCTAGGTGTTCATACAGACGGACAGACAGACAGACAGACGGACAGACGGTCATGTCTATATCGACTCGGCTATTGATGCTGATCGGAGATGCTTCCTTCTGCCTGTTACATACATTTGCACGAACTTAGTATACCCTTTTTACTCTACGAGTAACGGGTATAATTACTCTACGAGTAACGGGTATAAAAATCAAGTTGTTTTCAATCCGTCCGAGAAGAAATCGAGTTATGGGGCTGCAAAACGGGTTTGCACCGAACCGGTTCCAACCGGAATTTCGACTTTTATTTAACCGCTTATAAAAAAATATCTGAACCTGTTCCGAACCAAAACTTTCGGTTCGGTTCAATAAAAGGTAGAAGTCTTATTTAAGAGGACATTTAATTGTTAAAAGAAGTATCATAATACTTATAAATTTAAAATAAATATAATTGAATTGGTATGTTCAAGTCAACAAAAATTCTGAAAATCTGTAAGTATTTTTATATTTTTAACAAATTAATTACTCTTCTATAGAGATTTCGAAAAACTTGGGACGAACCTAGGTTCAAACCAAAACCTTAGCACAAAACCTTAAACCTTAACCTTAAATTTCGGAATTTTTACCATTGGTAATTTTTGGTTCGAAACCGCGAACCGAATCTCCGAAAAAATAATTTGAGTTTGCAGCCCTGGTTGTATTTGCTTTTGGCTCCGCGTATGCCGCGAGCTCTGACTGTGAATGCGTATGCTCGGGATATAGCGGCGAGCTAGGCAACATCAAAAGATGCCTGCAAGTATAGGCGCCAGGCACCTCTGATATATATTCATGATCAGCCTCGATGGCAGAGTTGATTTAGCCGTGTCAGTCTAAACATAAAAATAGAGCAACCAAATTTGGTATGTAAAATACGTCTTCACGCAGATGGAGCTTGTTTCAAATTTAAAAGAGACTGTAAGTAAAGTCGGACCTGCCCGACTTCGATATACCCGCTACTCAGGGAAAGGACACAAAATGTAATTATTACAGCTGATTGTTGGTGACGTGTTTGGCATTATGTTGAGTATAAAAGAAAACGATTTTCAACAACAATCAGCTGTCAAAACAAAACTAAGGGTTGCATTGCGCGGGAATTTGAAAAGTTTGCCCTAATTTGAATAGACTAATAGCCATAATTATCTTTTTTGCGATAGCAGCGCACTCAAGTATGTTACTTTGCACCCCACCAAGTATTTCGCAGACCTTTACGAAGATTACTTTTCGGACGGTATCGAAAAGTTGGAAAAACATTTTTTGTAATTTAATTTTGTAACATTTTTTTTTTAATGTAAGAGCTATGTTAAATCGAGTAGCCTTTTTATATTTCCTATACACATTTTGTGAATTAATCTAGTAGTCCTGCCATAAAATTTAATTTACTTTTTCGTGAAAAAACGGCTGTAGCTTAGTCCAACAAGCTGATAAAAGTGCAACAAAATTCGTAAAAATAGCGGATGTGTTAGGCTATATGCTAAAATAGTTGTTTTAATTTTACGATTTATGCACTAGGTTGTAGATGACGGTTTATTTTGAAAAATTTGCTATAAATTGAGAAAAAATTATCTTCAAGGTCCAATTTAGTCACTTTCGGGTTTGCTGATGCGGCTCGCTTGATTTTTTATGGCTGCATTGATTACATACATAAAACTTATAAACCTACAAATTTGTGCTTGGTGTGACCCCCATAATTTTCAATAAGCTAAAAAAACAGCAAAATGGTTTTTCCGCGATTTCTCGAAAACAAGAGCTGATGAAAAAAAACCGAGACCAGTTTTGGAATCAGAGCACAGAACAGGAACAGAATTTTGCATCGAGAAGGCCAGAGCTCACAAAAGTGGTATTTTTGTTGCCCTGTGTAATCTTTGCTATTACGCAAGGATTCACTTAGGATTCATGCAAAAATAATGTATACACAACAGATCGAGACTTTGTTACATTCACATATTATTTAATATTTTTCAAACAAAACTTAAAACTATTGAGATTCGTTATATGGACCAGGTAATGAGTCCAATATGTTCTCTAAAGTTTTATTCTATGAATAAAACTACAAGTTTTTTATTGGATCTTAAGTGGCTTGACATTTCTCATTTTTAAAAGAATTTCACAAAACACTCATTTAATTATATTAATTAATTAAAATTAATTCTTCATTTTGACTTTAAAAATTTGGAAAAAATATTTCACATTTTTTTGTACATTCTTTTCACAACACTTTAACTTAAATTAGCAATTTCCCTCTGAAAGGGTCTGGCTCCGGCATATATTTGTATTTTCTGCTCAGCGGCCCTAGGTTCAACATCCTCCAGGACTTGCCCCTTTTCAACTTGTTCGGAGCTACGTTTTTTTAGTTTTTCCCATTTTTCAGGTGAAACTTGCACTGTTTTATAGTTAGCCGCCTTGCCTACCAGATCCATGTCTATCGTATCAGTGCCATTCTGTCCACTCGTCAATTCCTTAAGCATTGCTTGATAATGAGGTTGATCCGCAGTAATATATTCGGGTTCATCTTCAGGATTTAAAATCTGATAATTTGGTGTGCCCAATTCGAATGTGGTGACATCACCATGTTCCACTTTATTCTTCAAATGTTGGGCATTCCAGCCATATTGCTCAAGTGGAGCCATCCATTTGGTATCTGTCTCATCCTTGGGATATCCAAAGCAGCTGGATCCAAGTGTTATAAGCCAAACGATTACAAATTGTCGTGTCGTTCGAGGGTCTACCATTTTAGCACTAATTGCTCATTCATTTTTCAGAACCTCAATTAGAATCTGTGGATGTTCGTGCCTCGTCTGCAGACTGCCATTGGACGCCCACGATAGACAAAACCAGCCACTTCAGACCGGTGGTACGTGAGATTAGAGACATCAATGGGGCCCCAAGTTTCGTCTGGAGATATCATTAGTTTGGGTTTATCATCAATTTAGCTATGACACATAACTTCTTGTATGCATATGAGACATCATCAGCTTCCAAATTGGAATCAAACAAGAAGGCAAAGCTAACTTTGTCTGTATTGCGAATGATCGTTCTAACTGATATTTCTGAATATACATACATTATCTTCAAGAATCATTTCTGATCAATTTTTTTTAGACCAAAATTAATGTATGTTACTTTCTAAAAAAAATATTCCTTAAAGTGATTGAAATGAATCGTCTGGAAAAAGCTCATCCTTAAAAGTTAGTTGCACTCCAAGCGAAATTAGTGTAGAAAATGGACTAGTTAGTAATTATTCGAGTTCGTTAATAGGTTTCTTACTAAACTAAGTGAAGTGATCCTTAATCAGTTACTTTACAATGAAGCAGACTACAATTAACTACAACTAAAGTACACAAGTAAGAGCGCTGAAGTCGAGTTCCCCGACTGCAAAATATCCCGTACACTTGATTTTGTCTGATTTTATACGCAGTCGCAAAGCACAGTGGCGCCCGATGACAAAATGAGGTTGTGAAAATCAAAAATTTCATGTGCGCCTACGAAATTTTTAATGAATCTTATATAAAATTCTTTAACGATTTTAAATATGCAACCCTTCATAAAATGCTATTTTTATTTTAGAAGATATGACCCTTCAAAATTGTCCGATATTTAGTTTAATAAAAAAGCACAACGTTTTTAGGTAATTTTCTTCGCTTTCAGGTGGAATATCTCGAAAACTACTTAACAAATCGTCATTTTTTTTGGTTCTATTGATTGATCTACTTATTAAGTGTATATTAATAAAAATGTACTGTTTGCTTTGTGTTTCTCCAAATAAATCCATTTTTTCACTATTTTTCAACATTGACGAAAAAAAAAGAAAGTTTTTTTTTGTATATTTGCCATATTTTCAAAATATGTTCTTTGATTATTCCTTAACCTATTTCGAAATGTTTCAGCTGCCTCTGCGACTGCTAGATGTAAAACAGGTAAAAAATACATGGCAAATGAATCATGATCTCTTCAACACGTTGGCAGCAACTTCCGATCCACTTATTTCATCTCTGCGGCATGCGAAGTCACGAAAAGAGTTCGAATCCAATAATTATACTACAAAAATTATTAATCTATTTGATATACCTTCTTTAATGAATAGTGAAAATTATTATGAAAAAATTTTTTTTTTAAATTTGAAAATAAATCATTTTTATAAAAATACAAAATAAAATTTTTTATATTATTATTTTAGTTACCATAAAATTAATTTTATCAGAAATTCTGACTTTGATAGCCCATTGGCCGTGATTGGAAAGGTACTCTTGTTTTACCTATGTACCTAGGTAAGGTACAAGGTAATTGTCATAAACTACACCTAGCTAAGTTAAAAGGTATCTGAATTATTCAGTATCTAGGTAAAGGTACTAAGAAGGTACATTTTACATTCGCTCTTTAAGGCATTGTTTATAATTTTATCAATATGAAATTCAATTCAAAATATTGTTACTTCATAACAAATATTCTTTTTATGAAATCCATGTATATAAAAGGTTTATTTGATGGAATATTAATCTGTAATTTGTCCAAAAAATCTTACTGTTCAGAACGAGAGGTCTTGAATATTATTCCAGTCTTTGGTCTCTAGTAATTTACACCTTCAAATATAACTCTTTTCAAAAGCTTACTAGATCGAAACATGTTTTTGGGATTATAATTTGAATATTAGATTATAAAATAACCATGGCTGACCGCCAATAAATTTTTTCACGTAAATTCATTATAATTCGCCTTCCATTGAGGAAAAATAATTCGCGAATTTTTCGTGAGGAAGGGGATATAATAGACATTTACCAAAAACTTTATGAGCAATATTCGACTTTCCAAAAAAATTCTGGTCGTGATAAGTAGCTTTATCGGGAAAGAGAAAAGAGTTTCTGGACTATGTAAAAGGCAGTTTTCACGTCGCTGTAAAAAATTCAAGTGATGTTTCTTATGATGCCACTTGCAAAAGAAAGAGGTCAGATGACGAGAGGTCTTTATCAAGCGGCAGGCTCGGACATCCACATCAACAAGGTTGTGATAAGGAGAAAAGGACCAAGGTGTGCAAGCTTAAATCTTAGAACACATTAAACAAAATCGAATATCAATTAGAGATACTTTTGGAAAGGTAACCTTCGGTTAGGATTATTGTTTTATATATTTTTTTTAATTAAAATATTTTTTTTTTTGTAGAATTAAAATATTTTAAAGAAAGGTCCGTCTGTTCTAGGCGAACGCGTGAATTAAAAAATCATTGCGTAATAAAATATTGGTCTAACAGAAAGATTTTGGGCCAGTCAAGGGTCAGCAAACGCAAACATTTAAAATACTTGAAAATTTTTTTTTTCAATTTCAAATAAAAATCTCAAGAATTAAAGAAAGTTCTTCAATTAATTTCTGTTTTGCCTTTTGGTCTTCTTTGAGTCCATTTAAAGAATTTGTGTGCTCAATTCTCGCAGGCACCTCCTAGAATTAAGAAACATGTTTAATAATTCTAAGATTCCGACATATTAGTAATAAGAAAGCTTTGTGCAAAAATTAAGATCGCAAACTTTTAAACTGAGAGGTTAGTTTGCTTAGAAACAGACAGACAGGACAAAGTTCAATCGACATAACTCCTCGTCCTGATCAAGATCACTTATACAATTTTTGAATGGTCGTAAGATTAATTTGGATTTACAAATATTTAGTGAATTATTATGGCAGCTGCCCTCTATAATTTTTATATTTTTGGCACTTCGCAAGTGTATTGAAACATTTGGATTTTTGTGTTCTTTTATCGAACAGATTGAAAAATGGATGCATCGTTTATTATGGTTTAATGATTTTATGATGTAAAATATAACTTAATTTAATGATAAATGCAAATGACATTGACGTTAGCGCAGTTAGAAGAAGAGATTTGTTTATGATGAGTCAGTTCCTTTTTCTTTTAATATTTATACTGGGCATTGGGACTCGATACTGAAACATAATTGCCATGATCCACCTCTTGTTTGATTATAGCCTTGGGAGCGGCTGCATAGTGAACCAAAGGTGTCAAAATTTTGGCCGCAATCAATTTCTTAGGTGCTTCTGGTAAGGGTATCTTAATATCGGTGGGCTCCCGATGAACAATGGCCTCAAAGCCATTGTGATCATCTGCCTTGTATTGCACTATACGACGATAGCCATCCGAGTCGATTAGCTCATAGCTACCCTCAACTTTGTCATCCTTGCGGGATTCCTTTTGGCTTTTAATATCACCCGTGTGTGGATCATTTACCGACCAGTGGAACTCATAGGCCACTGGACCATAATCTGGTTCCGCATGAAGTTCCACAGCATTGGTAAAACTGCTCACAGCCAGGCACAAGCAGAATAGATAGGTCAGCTATAGAATAGAGACAAAGAATGATCCTTTTAGACCAGATATGCTAAAGGATTTGTCTAACTCAACTCACTTTTCCCATTACGAGGTTTTTGCTGTGTATTAGAGAACTCCAAGTGTAATGCACTCGATGCAGATCGAAATCAAAGTAATTAATCTGTGTTGTCCTCCGCGTTTTTATACTCCACTCATTACATGTCTCCATCTGGTGTGGATGTGGCAATTGGTGACCAAATGGCTCATGCCATGCGCCTCCCAAAAAAAAAAAAAAAAAAAAACAAGATCTATTCGAAAATGTATCTAAGTGGAGCGCGCTCATTAAGTGAACCCCAAACAAAAATAATAATTAAAACATGAAAAATTCGCAAAGTGCTAAACTGGATTAAGTCGAAACATTTAGTACGCTACTTAAGAGAACAAGTAATGACATTATTTGTTTGGTCGTTTTGGATGCTTGGATTAAAAAATTTACAAAATTGAAAATGAAAGATTAGAAAATAAATTAACTCTCAGTAAAGGAACTTTAATGTTAATGACAAAAAATTAAAATTGAATACTAATTAAAGGAACTTAAGGGGGTCTTCTTTGCACATGGTTTTTTTTTAAGTGTTTTTTAAAAAAAAATTCTGGAGAGAAAACCATAAGAGCCAGAATAACATCAATTTTGTGTCGATTGCAACATGGCTGATCAAAATCGTTTCAGTAGAATTGGCGCAATCGTGGCTACCAGGTCAAAAAACGTGGTTTCGAGAAAAGGCGGTTAAAGTTTTGAGCAACTTAAAAAATACTCACTTTAGCTAGAACATTGCTCCACTATGGTTATATCTGCTAAACTATTTCGATCTTTTGAAAATGTTTTAAAGGGGATGAAAGGGGAATGTCCAAGCTATAATAATAATGCAAAACAAAAAAATGGATAAAAAAATTTTCAAAGGTAGTAGACTCCCTTAAGTAATTTAATTATACCCCAAGGTTCTATAAAATCAAAATGCTCTCCTTTTCAATTTATGTCCCAACCCATGTAGGAGATTACCTCAAATTTGTTTTACTTATTTTTTTAGTTGACACCAGAGGCGTTCGTAACGTGTCATTACTTAGTCTTTTGGCCATTTCAATAAATATGCAGATTAATTTATTTTGTCAATAATTTGCAAATTTTTGACCGAAATTGGGCTTTTCAAATTTGTATGATGATGAATGGGTAAAGGAAGAGAGGTCGTAGATCTAAGCCAAATATTTTAGGCCTAACTTGTTAAGTTGGCCATTAACAAATATTTTAATTAAACGCCATTAGACAAGTTTCTGAAATTCAGGTTACGCTGAAAATTGTTTGATCTTGTCTGCGCGTGGTATGCGAGCTGTGGAAAAACTGGATTATTTATTAAAAAAAAGGGTAGAAACATAATTTTTAATAATTCTTCACTCCAAATTTGTATACGCAACATAATTCCACTCTTCAAATGCATTTTTTATTTTTTTCTACATATTTACCAAATAAGATTATGAAGTATAATATTTAGTATTTGCATTCTTGATTAGCATAGCATATCTCCTGCATCTGTTAAATTGATATCTTTACAGTGGATCAGAAAGACCAGTCTGCGTATAAATTATTAAGAAAATTGCGGAATTTCGATTCCACATATAAAAGAAAGACCATTTTTATCATTTCGTTCAGTACGGCTTATCTTTTAAGATTTTAAAGAATTTAAAATAGTTGTAACAAAAATTATATGTATGATAAAAATGTCAAAAGCCTAAACTGACTTAAATATACCCGTAACTCAGGAGGAGAGTTATTAAATAGACTACAACAGCAAATTAACAAAGAACTAACAGTATGATAAATTAGCAGACTTAGCGCAAGTTGCCGCTTTTTACAGAATTTTAACTATTTATCCAATAACACTAGTTTACAAAAAAAAAAAAAAAAAAAAAAAAACTAATTTAATAATATATTTTAATATGAAATAAAAAAATAAAATAAAAAAAAAAAGGAAAAAAAAAAAAAAATACCAAACTTAAAAAACAAAAAAAAAAATAAAAAAAATAAACAAAACGATTTAACCTATAAAAGATATAAATATTTAAATATATATTTATTTAAATTATAAATCTTTAAAAAAAAAATTTTGAAACAAAAAAAATTTTTTAAAAAAAAAACCATTCCCCCAAAAAAAAAAAAAAAGAAAAATAAAATAAAAAACCCAAAATTTTTAAAAATTATAAAAAAATAAAAAAAAAAAAAAAAAAATTAAAAAAAAAAAAGAGACAAAAAAAAAAAAAAAAAATTTTTTTTCACAATTAAATTATTTTTTGACCAACCTTTTAAAAAAAAACTATAGTATAGACTTACGATTTATAATAAATTTTCCCAAATGGGGGAAAAAAAAAAAAACTAATATATATAAAAAGGGAGACGCTACGATGGAAAACAAAAAAGTTTTCTCACTAGAAGTAGTTTTTTTGACCGTCCGTTTCTATGGCAGCTATATGCTATAGTCATCCGATTTTGATCAATTTTTTCTGAATTGTGGGGAAACATATAAAACTAATATATACTACGATGGAAATCAAAAAAGTTTTTCTCACAAAGACTTATTTTTCGACCGATCGTTCCTATGACAGCTATATGATATAGTCATCCGATCCGGCCGGTTCCGACATATTAGTTGCGTGCAGTAAAAAGAAGATTCTGTGCAAAATTTCAGCTCGATAGCTTTAAAACTGAGGGACTAGTTTGCGTAGAAACAGACAGACAGACAGACGGACAGACGACAGACAGACGGACAGACGGACGGACGGACAAGCGGAAATGAACTCAGCTCGTCATCCTGATCAAGAATATATATAGTTTATGGGGTCGGAAATGAATATTTCTATGCGTTACAAACTTCTGGGCAAAATTAATATACACTTTTCAAGTGTATAAAAATTTTGTATGGATACGTTTTAAGTTAGAATTTTTTCATTTTTTCGGTAGGTACCCTTACATTTTATGACACATCTCGAGATAGAAACTTTAGATGTTGTCAAAAGTATTAATCTGTAGGGTATGCTATTTTCAATAATCTAGTAGAAGATCATTTTCCAATCGGTTTTAGTAGTTAAAATGCTATAAGCAAAAATATTTCGAAAAAATCGATTTTTTTCTCAAAAACGTGCAAATTTTGTTTTTCCTAAAATCTGTAAAAGGTTGAAACTGATAAAAATAAATTGTTTTTTTTTATTTTATTCTTACTAATAGCACTTCTAAAGAAAATAAGGCATTGGTAAAAAATATCTATGGATAAATAAAGGATGTGAGCAATTGAGTACAAGTACTAGGTCAAATTTCATTGTTTTATGTAGATATTAAATAATATTTTATTTTTTCTTCGTTTTGGCCTTGCTCTTTATTTTTTCTGTGATTTGGTTTCTATTGGAACTCTTACATTGAGCAAAAAGCAAATTAAAAAAATTTTTTAATGAACACGTAAAATAGTCACCTTGACCACTAGTTGTTTCACACAATTGCTTAACTTCGCTATTTATCCACAGATTTTCGTCATCAACGCCTTATTTTCTTCGTGATAGGGCAATTTAAGAATAAAAGAAAAAACAATTTTTGATTTTTATTTTCAACCATTACAGATTTTAGAAAATCAAATTTTTCACTTATTTACTTTTAAACTACTAAACCGATTGGAAAATGTTCTTTAACTAGATTATTGGGAATTGCATAACCTTTTGATTAATCCCTTGCTTGACTTCATCTAAAGTTTGTAACTCGAGATACGGCTTAAAAAGGTATGGGGAACCTACCGAAAAACTAAAAAAAATTCTAACTCAAAAACGTATCCATTACAAAATTTTTATACTCTGTACCGAAGGTACACAGAGTATATTGGGTTTTGTGCAAATGTATGTAACAGCCAGAAGGAAGCATCTCCGACCCCATAAAGTATATATATTCTTGATCAGCATCAACAGCCGAGTCGATATAGCCATGTCCGTCTGTCCGTCTGTCCGTCTGTCTGTCCGTCTGTCCGTCTGTCCGTCTGTCCGTATGAACGAAGAGATCTCAGAGATGGTAAGAGATAGAGTTTTGAAGTGTATGGAACATATATTTCTTATACTTGCAGGCAGATCAAGTTTAGTTTTGATTTTTGCCACGCCCCCTGCCTCCCCCGCAAATTTAAAAAAACGAAATAACTCCCACAATTTTCAAGATAGATAGTTCGAACATTCTAGACATATATTCTACTACTTATTTTGAATCGGCCCGCCATACATCATTTTTCGATCAGATGAACGATATTAGAGCTATATGTAAAAGAAAATAAAAACCAACGCCAACAACAACAACACCGTTGCCATTGGTAGAACTTACGAGAAAGAGAGCGAGAAGGCAATAGCTAACTGGTAATTTCCCAATTGGACCTTGCTATGAGTGGAGCGATATAATTGAGATGGCCTGAGGTCAGAAATCACGCGTGATTCCCCGCGTGGCTAATATAGATACGTTTTTGTTAATAGGAAATTATATACAAATTTTATAATTTTACGGGTTTGTACTAGGTACTAGCCCCCATACATCGTTTTTCAACCAGATGAACGATGGTTGAAAGAGTTACCACCCTCAGATTTTGAAAAAACCTCACACTTTAAAGTTATTAGTTTCGTACAAACAGGTACAGAGTATATTACAGTCGGGCTTGACCGACTTTTTCTTATTGTTTAAAATTCATTTTTGAGTTCAGCATTCCAAAATACATCATTAAAAAAAAAAGGAAGGCTAACATCGGCTACGCCGATGTTTTAAATACCCTTGCAGTTTTTTGAAAGGCGCTACCATTGATAACAAAAAGTTTTTATCATTAGAATTAGTTTTGGACTGATCGTTCCTATGGCAGCCATATGCTGCAGTCATCCGATTTTGAAAAATTTTTTTCCAGAATTCTGTGAAAGCATATAAAACTAATATATACCACGATTGGTGCCGCTACGATGGAAAACAAAGAAGTTTTTCTCACTAGAACTTGTTTTTGAACCGATCGTTTATAGGGCAGCTATGCTATAGTCATCCGATTCCGATAATTTTTTCAGGATTGTGTGCAAGTATATAAAACTAATATATACCACGATTGATGATGCTACGATGGAAAACAAAAAAGTTTTTCTCACTAGAACTAGTTTTTGGATCGACCGTTTATATGGCAGCTATATGCTATAGTCATCCGATTTTGATCAATTTTTTCAGAATTGTGTGGAAGCATATAAAACTTATATAGACCACGATTGGTGACGCTACGATGGAAAACAAAAAAGTTTTTCTCACTAGAACTAGTTTTTGGATCGACTGTTTATATGGCAGCTATATGCTATAGTCATCCGATTTTGATCAATTTTTCCAGAATTGTGTGGAAGCATATAAAACTTATATATACCACGATTGGTGACGCTACGATGGAAAACAAAAAGTTTTCTCATTAGAACTAGTTTTTGGACCGATCGTTCCTATGGCAGCTATATGATATAGTCATCCGATCCGGCCGATTCCGACAAATGTGCGCGTATTTGTTTTAAAGACTTTTTGCAAAGTTTGGTTAAGATAGCTTCAAAACTGAGGGAGAGATAGCATAGAAACAGACGGACAGACGGACAGACGGACGGACGGACGGACAGACGGACAAACGGAAATGAACTCAGCTCGTCATGCTGATCAAGAATATATATACTTTATGTGGTCGGAAATGCTTCCTTCACTGCGTTACAAACATCGTGACAATTTTAATATACCCTCTGCAAGGGTATAATAATGGCTTCAATGGGTCGGTTTCGCTGTAAACTAGTGTAATGGTTAAAACAGTTCAGACTTCTTATAATGGGCGCAAGAGCGCAGCCAGGTGGGGCATATTTTCCTTAAAGGGGGCGTGCAGGCACACAGAAATTAAGTTCAATTTGATATTCGCATTAAAAAATTTGCCCAACGCATGGAAATATTAATTTCCGATCGATTATGCTAGGCTATAAATAAATATTATTATTAATTAAATATATCGACTGTAAATTTTTGCCCGATAACACAGGACAACAAAATGACCACTTTTGTGAGGTTCTGGCCTTCTCGATGCAAAATTCTGTTCCTGTTCTGCGCCCTGATTCCAAAGTGGTCTCGTATTTTTTCATCAGCTCTTGTTTGCGAGAAATCGCGAAAAAACCATTTTGCTGTTTTTTTAGCTTATGGACTTAAAAAAAGTGGTGACATACTGTTAGGTGGACCACAAAAAAACGACTATTGAATCAAATTAAACCAAAAAATTTCAACTTTGGGGAACATTTTTTTATTATAGTACTGCGGGAATGTTATTGTACATTTGATTAATGTAAGAACTATGCTAAATCGAGAAGCCTTTTGATATTTCGTATACTCATTTTGTGAATTAATCAAGTATTCCTGCCATAAAATTCAATTCACTTTTTTCGTGAAAAAACGGCTGTAGCTTAGTCCAACAAGCTGATAAAAGTGCAACAAAATTCGTAAAAATAGCGGATATGTTAGGCTGTATGCTAAAATAGTTGTTTTAATTTTACGATTTACGCACTAGGTTGTAGATGACGGTTTATTTTAAAAAATTTGCTATAAATTGAGAAAAAATTATCTTCAAGGTCCAACTTAGTCACTTTCGGATTTGCTGATGCTGGTCGCTTGATTTTTATGGCTGCATTGATGTTTGTAGTACCGCATAAAACTTATAAACCTACAAATTTGTGCTTGGTGTGACCCCCATTATTTTCCATAACCTAAAAAAACAGCAAATGGTTTTCCAAGCGATTTCTCGCAAACAAGAGCTGATGGAAAAACCGAGACCAGTTTTGGAATCAGGGCACAGAACAGGAACAGAATTTGCATCCAGAAGACCAGACCAAAATGGCAGTTGCCCTGTGTAATATGTCGGAACAGCCCGAATGTATTGTATTTGTATTTATTCAGTTTTTCCCAATCGGATAACTATTTCTTATAGTTGCCATAGGAACCATCCTTCAATATGGTATAAATAATTTTTTTTTTACCATTACTACCTCAACACCTAAAAAATATTTTTCACAAACACATCAAAATTTTTCATCAAATTTATTCCTCCAATATGCCCCCTCGCAATATGGGTCTTAGTAAGAAAAACTGTTTTGCTTTCCATGATAGCGTTCTTAAAGTCCGGAATTATGAATATTCACAATATATATTGTACTTTCAAAAAGTTCTACCTACAATAATTTGGTAAAAATCGAATGACTATATTTTATAGCTGACATAGAACCAATCAGTCTGATAATGTGTCTTACACATTAACCATCTAACTAAGTCCCTCTATACTAGAGCTGCTAAACTTGACTGGCTGTTTAATAGGAAGAATAAAATGTCATTGCAGCAAAATCAAAACTATACAAGGGAGCACCCTGGTATATGAGAACTCAAAGATTTAAGAAAGAACAAAATGTTCCAAAAGTTGATGACACCAAAAATAAACAGGCTGCAAATTATTAAGAACGTCTGAGGGCTAAGAAGAAGATGCGTTTTTTATGAGAAGATGTTTTAAGAGGATAGACATTTATGAACTCCCTACAAGATCCATATAATGAATTTGGATTATCTGCGTCGTTCTCCGCAATCATACGGAGAATAATACATTGGCAGTCCTGTGGATCCTACAATTAAATTGAAAATATAAACTTAGAAAATTTATTTAGTTTTGATGGTAGCGTGTTAAAATTTTGTCAGTCAACAATCAGATTCTTATTAATTTTGAATTTTTAAATATCTGACATTTATATCCTATATTAATTTATTCTAACGGTTTAATAAGTTGGAGAAAGCTTTTGCAAGTGTATATAAACTTCGTCCCAGAGGAAGCTAGCCTTGTCTTCTCGTTTTTCATATGCAAAACAATATCTTTTAGATCCAAAATATTATCATTTAGTCGTATTAACATTAAAACTTTCTCACTGATACAGAAAATGTAATATCAATTAAAATTTTATTTATAGAAAATGTGACGAAGGTAAGAGACTTCAATGAACGTGAAGAATTATTTAAATAGTCTACACTCATATGTTAAGTTCAAGGTTCCTTGTTTATGCTCAAATTAGAAAAAATAAATAAATATTTAAAATATTTTTATTTCCTTGTATTTCGGAAAGACTACGGTTGACCATAAATGTGTTTTTTTATATATATATTTCTTCTGTCCCAGCGTTTGTCACTGAACTCCTCCTATAGTTTTAAAAGTGGTTCGAAGAAATATCTCAGCAATTATTTAAGATAGGAGCTTGAAATATTGTGTGAAGGTTAATAATTTGGATATGGTTAAGTACTTAACCATATAAAGACCGTTTTCGAACTATTTAAAATAAACCTGTTCAAAAGAGCTTTAGGTTAATTTCTCAGATATGATTCAAGATGCATACTTGAAATTTTGGTGTGAAGATCAGTTATATGGATTTAGAAAGTTGATATTGATTTATAAGTTTAATGTAATCAGCACAAAGGACACGAAACGGCTCATGCAAAGCATAGCTAGTAATTCAACGTTTTAGAGATAAGGGGATAAAGTGACGAGTCGGTCTAAAAGGAACACTAAGATTAATTTGACTAATCAACTCTGATGAGTCGATTTCACCATTTACACTGTGCAAGTCGAAATAAAGATATTGGGAAAATTTATCTTGTCTACTTTTAAGGGGGTCTTCTACCTTTGAAAAATTTTGTTTTCGATTTTTATACTCTGTACCGAAGGTACAAAGAGTATATTGGGTTTGTGCAAATGTATGTAACAGCCAAAAGGAAGCATCTCCGACACTATAAAGTATATATTCTTGATTAGCATCAACAGCCGAGTCGATATAGCCATGTCCGTCTGTCCGGCTGTCCGTCTGTCTGTCCGTCTGTCTGTCCGTATGAACGAAGAGATCTCAGAGATAGTAAGAGATAGAGGTTTGAGGTATAAGGAACATATATTTCTTATACTTGCAGGCAGATCAAGATCCCCAATTTGAAAAAAAAACTTAATATCTTCCACAATTTTGGAGTTAGGTTGTTCGAACCTTCTAGACATAATTACTACTCATCATTTCTTATCAAGCCCCTATACATCGTTTTTCGATCAGATGAACAATAGTGGCGCTATATGTAAAAGAAAATAGAATGCAACGACAACAACAACACCGCTGCCATTAGTAGAACTTACGAGAAAGAGAGGCGAGAGGGCAATAGCTTACTGGTAATTTCCCAATTGGAATTAGCTTGACGGCATTAGCTAACAGGACTGCGCCGCTTTCAGTTTCCCCCTCCCTTCTCCCTTCCAATAGATATTTGTGTTAAGGAGGCAAAAGACCAAGTATGAGAGGAGCGATGCAATTGAGATGGCCTGGGCGGTCAGAAATCACGCGTGATTCCCGCGTTACTAATATAATACGTTTATGTTAATAGGAAATTATATACAAATTTTATAATTTTTCGCACTAGGTAATTCTACTCATCATTACTTATCGAGCCCATACATCGTTTTTCAACCAGATGAACGATAGTCGAAGACCCCAGATTTTGAAAAACCCTCACACTTTAAAGTTATCAGTTACATACAAACAGGTACAGAGTATATTACAATCGGGCTCCGACCGACTTTCTTACTTGTTTTGTTTTGCATTATTATTACAGCTTGGACATTCCCTCCTCCCCTTTAAACCATTTCACAAACAAATTTGCTACAGCGCAGCCGAAATATAACAGAAAAAAAAACATAAACAAAATTAATTTTTTTCTTGACCTTGTACAAAGAGTATATTGGGTTTGTGCAAATGTATGTAACAGCCAAAAGGAAGCATCTCCGACACTATAAAGTATATATTCTTGATTAGCATCAACAGCCGAGTCGATATAGCCATGTCCGTCTGTCCGGCTGTCCGTCTGTCTGTCCGTCTGTCTGTCCGTCTGTCTGTCCGTCTGTCTGTCCGTATGAACGAAGAGATCTCAGAGATAGTAAGAGATAGAGGTTTGAGGTATAAGGAACATATATTTCTTATACTTGCAGGCAGATCAAGATCCCCGCAATTTGAAAAAAACTTAATATCTTCCACAATTTTGGAGTTAGGTTGTTCGAACCTTCTAGACATAATTACTACTCATCATTTCTTATCAAGCCCCTATACATCGTTTTTCGATCAGATGAACAATAGTGGCGCTATATGTAAAAGAAAATAGAATGCAACGACAACAACAACACCGCTGCCATTGGTAGAACTTACGAGAAAGAGAGAGCGAGAGGGCAATAGCTTACTGGTAATTTCCCAATTGGAATTAGCTTGACGGCATTAGCTAACAGGACTGCGCCGCTTTCAGTTTCCCCCCTCCCTTCTTTCCAATAGATATTTGTGTAAGGAGGCAAAGACCAAGTATGAGAGGAGCGATGCAATTGAGATGGCCTGCGGTCAGAAATCACGCGTGATTCCCGCGTTACTAATATAGATACGTTTATGTTAATAGGAAATTATATACAAATTTTATAATTTTTCGAGTTATGTACTAGGGTAATTCTACTCATCATTACTTATCGAGCCCCCATACATCGTTTTTCAACCAGATGAACGATAGTCGAAAGACCCCCAGATTTTGAAAAACCCTCACACTTTAAAGTTATCAGTTACATACAAACAGGTACAGAGTATATTACAATCGGGCTTGACCGACTTTCTTACTTGTTTTGTTTTGCATTATTATTACAGCTTGGACATTCCCCTTTCATCCCCTTTAAACCATTTTACAAACAATTTACAGCGCAGCCGAAATATAACAGAAAAAAAAACATAAACAAAATTAATTTTTTTTTCTTGACCTTAAGCCGGCTAAATATCAACAGTTTTTTTATTTTTATTTTTTCAAAAATCAGCAGCAACTTAAAAAAAATTTAAAGCATGCTTTTAGGCGGCAGCCAAAAGACAATTGCTGCAGCAGCAAATGTATTATCACAAATTTATAATTAAAAACAAATTTTTGCTACACCTGAAATGTATACCATGAAAATTACGTTTGTACTTTCAAGCTATATGAAAATGCTGTTGTTCTGACCTTAAAATCTAATTGCAGAACTTAATCAGTAGACTTTAAAGGTGGTAAGGGAATAAAGGTACACAAAGAAAAATTTGACGTTCTATTTACAATAATGACGAAATGTGCATGATTTTGTGCTTTTTTCTGTTCTTAAAACATGAACTCCATTAAAGTACGTGCTGATCAATGCTTCCTTTGGCCTGTAACACATAGTTGCAAGGATTGACATTAAGCCCAACGCCTTAAGGGTTGCTCGAAAGTGGCTCGAAAGAGGCAGAGAAAAGGTATCTAAAACTACGATAATCCCAATTGCGGTTTCATGGAGAGCTCGAGGCGGTGCTGTATCTAGCATAGTTTCCTTTAAGATCAATTTATTTAGTCATGTTTTGCAATTTTTTTAACCCTTCCAAAGTTTTCTCAAGGTCCTCAAAATATTATTTTTTCGGTGATGACCCAATTCTCTTACCGCCAAACTAAGTCATCATGGTAAGAAATAGGATGGCTAAATCTGAAAAATATGCTGAATCAGTTCGTAGCCCAATTGATGAATTTAATTCATTCCATGGATTGCATCGACCTCTTTAAAATATCAAAATTAAAAATCTGTGGCAATTATTGTTTTCTTTTTTAATTAAAAAAGTTATCTAATTTATGTTTTTATTATGACAAATTGTATGCGCATATGTTCTCGTTTTAGATGTACAATCATTTCTTCGTATTAATTTCAATGTTTTATGTTTGTTTTTAAATAATAATTTGATTTAATATTAAAACAATAAATTGCATTGAAATTCAATCAATTCGCTGAAATATTGAACTTAAGCAATAAAGTCTCACATTTGAATACAACTAAAAACTATTCAAATTGGAAAAATCGAACAAAACAAAAAAAAAAAGAAAGAAAAAAAGTTCGCTGGATTTTTTCCTCTTTTCTCCGTGTGTTTGTTTTTAATGCATGATGAAGTATTTGTGATTTTTGTTTCTTTCTTAAGACTGCTTAGAACAGCAGCGTGCCCATGCCACCCATTTCGGATTGTTCCTTAACGAAAATCTCAAAGTACTGGTAGATAATGGTCACAGCGAGCAGAATTCCCGTGCCCGAGCCAATGGCACCCAGGAAATCGGCCATCACGGAGAGGGCGCCAATGCAGAGACCACCAAAAGCAGCGGCCGTGGGTATATAACGATTCAGTTCATGGATCATGGAGTTCTCACGATGGCCACGCATCACCATGTGTTGTTCCTTCAGCTGCTTGGCAACCTGCAATAAAAATAAGAAAAAGCATTTAATATTTGAGTCAAAACTTCTTGTTTGTTATCAACTTACATCCTTGGCTGAGCTGCCAGACACATCGATCCAGGTTTTGGAGAAGAACGCACATGAGCCCAACATGAACACAATGTAGAGCATGGCATGTATGGGATCTGTTACAATATGCCCCACACTCTCGGGCGGCGACAGATAATAGCACAGGCCACCAATGGGATAGGAACGAGCGGGACCACCACCGCCCACATCAGCCCACACACCCAGCAAATTGATGAAGAAGTTGCCCTGGAACTTCACGGCCAACATCTGCGAGATCACATACAAGTTGGAGACCAAAGCGGATTGCAGAATGATGGGAATATTGGAGGTGTAGAACAACTTAATTGGATAGCTGCTGTACTGGCCACGATAACGGGCACTCTTGATGGGCAAGTCCACGCGGAATCCTTGGAAGTAGATGACCACAGCAAAGACCAAAATGGTGGCCAACAGGTTCATCAAATTGGGCAAATTCTGGCGATAGAAAGCCTCACGCAGGGCGCGCACCTTATCATTGCGTGTGGCCATCAAATGGAAGAGGGCAATCACAGCGCCCTCGAATTCAGTTCCACGTCCGGTTGTCACCGTCGTCGGTGAGAAGGCCTTCCACACAATTGTCTCACAAATATTTGTGGCAATGAACAGTGAAATACCCGATCCCAAGCCATAGCCCTTCTGCAGCAGCTCATCCAGCAAGAGCACAATCAAACCGGCAGCAAACAACTGAATAATGATCAGCAGACAAACACCTGCGCCAATTTCAGAGGGATCACCATACATGCCAGTCATTACATAGACAATGGCCTGTCCTATGGTGATAACCATGCCGAACAATTTCTGGGCTCCATTGAACAGAGCACGATCCTTGGGCGTATCACCGACCTCAATGATTTTGGCTCCAGCCAACAGTTGCATAATCAGGCCTGATGTGACAATGGGCGAAATACCCAACTCCATGAGGGTACCACGATTCGAGGCCAAAATCACACGAATCCAGTAGAAAGGATCCGCCGAGTCGGAACTCATGATACCAAAAAGCGGGATCTGACAACAGACAAGGAAAATGAACAACGTGATGGCCGTCCATAGTACTTTCTCTCTGAATTGGATCTGCAAAATAAAAGAAGAGAAAAGGAAAATTAAGAATGGTGAATTAAATTGTTGGGGGAAAAATTAATTTTAAAGCTAGGAAATAGTTTATAATACTTAAAAAAACCAAACAAGCTGACGTTAAGTTAAATTCGTGTTCAGCATACAAAAACCATCTTGAATCACTACCAGCCGATCTACAAAACTGGACCTAGTGAAGGTCCCCTCGCCCTATGACACCGGGCGTTAGTACATGCCCACGAATTTTTTCCTGATGAGAAGATATAATGTATTAATTACTATAAAAGCAATGGTTTCTGACAAAAATAGTAAGCAAGTTGTGACGGAATATTCTGAAATCAAAACCAATCTTCTTGAATTTTCAGAATTTTTAGAACAAAACTAAGAAAAAACTTGAAATGAAGGTAATGAATGCAGAAATAAATAAATAAATATTGGCCCCTCCTGTGTCTTGTTTACTGTCATTTTAACGTTCTAGGAAAAATGCTAACGATCTAAAACTATTTCAAAGAAATATAGAAGCCATAACTACCTCAGGTAGCAGTTTGAACGATAGACGCACCAGGCTCTTATTAAGCTCTAATTTAGATCAAATAATATTCACAAAAAGGGTGATTCATTAAGAGTTTTTTTTTGTTCAATATTTCAATGTTTTTCGTGCACTTGGAGCTACATATGGTGTGCATCATCGACCTTCCGAGACCACTATTCGCAATACCATCGACCAATTTGGGTCTCAGTGTACAATTCTCGACTTGGAAGTCAACATTACACGCGTAATTCGCGAAATACCCATAGCAATGCTGGAAAGAGTGATTTGAAATTGGACCATCCGAACGGACCATTTAAGGTGAAATCGCGGTCAACATTTTAATGAAATTATCTTTTAAAACTAAATGCCAGAGATAATTCTTTCAGCCCATAATAAAGATTCCACCATCCATTTCCATTTTTTGTGTTTTATTTGAAATTAAAAAAAAAACATCTTAATGAATCCCCCTTTAAAAGAATATGTTATTTATTTTGGTTAATGTATTTGAACTAACACTAATTATCATATTATATTCCGAAATAAAAACTCGATCTTTTGACATATAATTTGGCATATTATAATTTCGTGCCGGGCTGAGCAAGGTTTCAAATCAAAATTCGGGCTTCCAACGGAGGCCCGCGCCCGAAGCCAAATTTCAAATTCAATCCTGTCCCGATCCCGACTATAGCCCTGCATGAGTTGAATCAAAGTTCCCCTTGACTTTCGTATTGACTTGATCTATCTATGAATTTGGTAGTCAAAGCTCTCTAAATCATTAATTGAATCATCATTGAATCACAGCTCATGACATGGGGCATGAGCTAAATAATGTATTTTAAATAATTCAGCTCAGATCAGCTTATGTAAGCATATCACCTAAATCAATTATTCTCAACTCAAATAGATCCTAGGGTTCAATGTCAAAAACAAATAGATCAAATAGCTCAGAGCCAAAATGTCAAACATTTCTGTTCTTTGTCGGTAGGAAGTCGTTACAATTTCCTTGTTCAAACTGAAAAAATGGAATGAAATCTTTAAAATCATTTTCACACGAATTTGAGTAGGACATAGTTAATCGTGAAAATCGTATCCGAAAAAGGGTCCGCAATAACATCCAAGTATATGATAAAAATATATGTTTTTAAAAAATAACTTTACATATTAATAATCCATCTTTAACTACATTTGTGTGTGTTTTAATGAAATCGAGAAATTGTTGCAAATTTTTTTTTAGACCGAATCACTTTCTGACTTGAACTTAAGCAAAATTATATTAATATGTTTAAATTAATGTATGATAAAAATAGGCGTCAAATTAATAAGATATCTTTGAAGTAAATACTTTTTATTAGCTGTGATATCGTATAATATTTTTTAAAATCAGTTAAGGATTACGGAACTTATAGCGAAATATGTATATTTATCGGAAATTTTAATTTCAAAAATTGAATTAAATTAAAAAAATGTTAAACAGAAAAGTAAAGAAAAAAATTTGTATTGGAAGCCTAAAACTATCAAAAAGGAGCAAAATTGTTGGCTATTGTTATCCACAATTTCTTAGGAACCTGTTTATATTTAACGACAGGACGGTGATTTAGAAAAGTACTGGCCTTTTAATTTTGAAACAAACTTCTTATTAAACAAATTAATTTTGTACACTTTGATTATTTTTAACATTACCTAAAATTTGAAAAATGTTTGAAAAGTAACCTAATTTATGTTAAAATCGTTTAGCCTTGACCCGCCCCCTAGGGTTTGTTAATTTATAATTATAAGTTTTTTGGCATATATTCCGCTATGTTGACCTACATGTGCGTTCCGTCGTCTGTAGCTTCCATGTACGTGTTTAATTGTTTAAAAAAATCAAGTTTTGCTTTAGTCGTCATCAAAATCTTCGTTTCGTTTACTTTGCTCATATCATATGGTCAAAGACAACAACAACAAACCGACACACGAAGCTGACGTCGACGGTGTGTCGGTTTTGGGGCACTTCGGGCGAGCCGAAGTTTGACATTTCCACGTCGCTGTTTGTTTGTCAGAGAGTCGGTTACCGCTGCATAAGTGTGTGTGTGTGAAAAGGTAGGGGGGGCAACAAGTGACAAAATAGGAGCCACTTTTGATAAGAATAGGAGTAGAGTTGGCAACCAAAAACCAATGAATTATGAATGAAAATTAACTTGAAATTAGGCAAATTCAAAGATTTTACAAAAAAGAAACCATTTAACACACAGCAAAAGCACAAGCGGCTAAATTACTTTAATTTTACATAAAGTTATGTACAATAAAGTTTGCTTTTAACTTATAAATGTATATTTTATAAACTAACAATTGGATTTAATGACCAAGTTTTGATTTTGTAATAACATAAAATGAAGGGCCAGGCCAAACTGTTTGCGTGGCGCCTTCAGTTTTTTTTTTTTTGCCCCACAAGTGAAAGCAATAACTGTGAAACGCGTGCGCTGGCAACACTGGCCCAGGCTTAGGGGCAAAGCCAATTGCAAAATATTGAATTCTTAACTTAATTTAACTTTTGTTCAACCATTTACACATACCTTACGCTCCGGTTTTGCAATTTCTGGCAGTATACTGCAAAAGGGTTTGATTACTTCCAGGAATTTAACTGCAAAAGGCAAAAAAATACATTACAAACATTTATCAATGAAAAAGCGGCATTTTCCCCACTAATAATATATTAAACAATTCACTTGAACAAATCATTTTTGTATACGTAAGCAAAGGCACCACCGCACACACTCTCACACACACACACACACACTTATGGGCCAGCGAGGAGGCGGGGGTGTCTAAAGCGGCACTTTTCTTTTAACAACCACAAATAACAGCACTTTCGGTTTACTTACTTCCCATGTTGTGTTTGACTTAGTTTAAAGTACGGCAAAGAATTATTATTATTAAATATGTATTTAGCACTTTCTACACAAAATTTAGAAAGTTTTATTTTTGTATTTTTCCTTTTTGATGCGCCACGACACGCGTACGCTTTGAACTACGAAAACCGAATGAACGTAACGAAGGCAAGACGACGTGTCACCATTTACTAGCAGGCAGACGGTCACTCTAACGAATGACAGTTGGTATGACCTTAGACTGAGGAAAATACCAAGAAATCAACTAAGTGGCCACTCCTTGAGGCAATAAAACACGGTGAGGCACTCCCCAACCGTGGTCAACTGAGAGGGTCAGCTGCACACTGCAAAAAAAAGCCTGCTGAGAAAAGACTTCTTAACTAGATCACCAGATAGTTAGATTAATGATGCAATAATTTCAATAGTTTGCGTTACAAAAAACTAAACAATTTATTAAAAACCTTTGCAAAGATATAAAAACAGTTATTACACTGTGACACATTTTTAGACTCATGAAATGTGATCCCATCGGGACCAAAAAAATCTGATAGGGTATGATGGTAGTATGAAAACCCTGGCTGGGTTTGGCCTGGTTAGCTGCCGTTTTTTTTAAGTGTACTTTAAGTTTTCAGCATATGATATGGCTTAACGACTCCATATCTCGGTAACTATTTGCAATTTCGATTAACAGACTTCGGCAATGTTGTAGCTCTTTGTTAGACTTACAAAACATTCTTAGGTATCAAATCAAAAAAATTACATCTTCATACTCAAAATTAACAAAACTTCATCAATTTTCAATTTTTTTAAAGTTTTTCATCTTTATCTTGACAACCGTTACGAATTTGACTAAATAGCTCACTACAAATTTGTAGCTTGGACTTAAATAAACAAATCATTAAAACAAACCAACATGATTCGACAACGCCTTCACATAGTTTTGTCAAGATAAAGATGAAAAACTTAAAACAAATTTTAAATTGAGTAAGTTTTGGTAATTTTGAGTATGAAGATGTAATTTTTTTGATTTGATACTTAAGAATGTTTTGTAGGTCTAACAAAGAGCTACAACATTGCCGAAGACTGTTAATCGAAATTGCAAATAGTTACCGAGATATGGAGTTGTTAAGCCATATCATATGCAAAAAACTTAAAGTACACTTAAAAAAAAAACGGCAGCTAACCAGGCCAAACCCAGCCAGGGTTTTCATACTACCATCATACCCTTTCAGATTTTTTTGGTCCCGATGTGATCACATTTTTAGTGTTGCACAGTGTTATTAGAGGAATAAATAATAATCAAAACATAATTGGTGTTCTTGGAGTTTAAAAAAAACTAAAACCACAACTAATTATTATATTTGAAAATACAAACAATTGTTTTTTAAATATATTTGTATGTATAAGGGCCGATTTCTTATCTTATATATAGCTGCTATGTGTCAGAGAAACATACATTTTACTCTGTTATTTGTAAGTTTATGTGACATATAGTGCTATGTAGGAGACGAGTAATCGGCCCTAAATTTTGGATCTTTGTTAATGCAAAGTTTTGATTATGCTGAATCAAGGGGATAAACTTCCGAAAAGGTCCTACCTCCAAATTAAAAAACAAAACTTTTTTATTTTGTATTTTATTTTTTTATTTTTGTATTTTTTTTCTTATTATTACGAAAATCAAATTTGCAAAGTATGACTAAATGGAGCAAATTTCCCGATGAACACCCAAAAAAAAAACGCTAAAAAACGTGTTTTTTTGCACTTATCTTAGGAATATTCACTTTTTGAAGAAATGTTTCAGACAAAAATGGAAGATATGATGGAAACTCATGTTTTATGTTAAGCGATTTTTTATCAAAAAACGTTTAGTTTTTGACCTTTTCTTTCTTTCTATCCTTTTCTTCTAAAGGTCGTAGGAATTTGAAATTTCTTCCGTTAACGTCAAATGGTTGAATGGTCATAAAACATGTGTTTTCACCATATCTTCCATATTTGTCTGAAACATTGCTTCATAAAGTGTATATCTTCTGAGATATATGCAAAAAATCAAACGGTTTTAAAACATAAAAATTAACTTGCGCCAACTTTGACTTTTTTTTTTCAAAATATAATATACTGAAAGTTTAATAGATTGTTATTTACTACAATTTTAACTACAATTTTCGTCTACCATTTACTTGCAAGCAGACGGTTACTCTAACAAATAACAGTTGGTGTGACCTTAGACCAAAATACAAAACAAGGTAAAGTTGGTGTGAACTTAGCCTGACTAAAATACCAAAAAAAAAAAAAAACTAGGTGGCCACTCTCTGTCGATAGTTAGAACTCTCCACACACTAAAAAAAAATACACAGACCTCTGGCCTGCGAAAACAAATGCAAAGCAACAACACTCATCACACACACACAAACACAGTCAAACGCAATTATAAGACGACCAGCCGTAATATCTATATCTAGTGACGGACGTAGTTTGTGGTGTATACACATATGGAAAAACTAATCAAACGTTACAATTAAATTCAAAACGATACAAATTTCCAAAAATAAAAAAAACCCACGATGTCTGCCTCAGCTTCGTCGGTTATTTATGTGGATTTAAGTTCGGATTCAGAGGAGGAGGTAAATAAAATTTGAAAGGCGGTTGTTAAAAAAAAAAGTACAGTTGTATGTTAAATGGCTGTTTAATGCATAAGTGTGTGTGTGTGTGTATATAATTTTTTTCGCGCTGCTTTTTTTTATGATAATTGAGAGACACACACACACACACACTCACACACCTAGACACAGAGGCGAATGCAGGCCAGACAGTGTAGCCAGATCAAGCGCAGAAGTGTAGAGTTATTCTTCAAAAAAATGTTAATTTCATTAAGTGAAGCGAGTGTGTGCGTGTGTGTGTGTTAAGACGCAATTAAAAATGTGAAACTTAAGTTTTATTTGCCTAACACATTTTTAACTCTACACCGATATTCGTATTTGGCGGCTCTTAGTCAAGTCTACACAAACTCTCTCGTACACACACACACACTCCATACACGCGCTTATGCAGCCGTTTAGCGGTTTGTGTTTTGTTGTGATTTTTAGTTTTGTTACAAAATGCAACAACTTGGTCAGGTGGCTCTTAATCTATCCAGTTTATTGTTGACTGTTAATTAATTCATGTTTGTTATTGCAGTCACCGCCTGGGGCCAAGCGGCGACGCCTGGACCAACAACAACAAATGCAACACCAGCTGGCCGCAGGCATGCGAAAGAATCTGCCCGCCAAGTTGGTCAGTATTCAACCCAAAGCCTCATTGCCCGGAGGAGCCAGTTGTAGTGGGAAGACCATGCAACTACCCAGTGGTTTGACTGTGACCAAACATCACAACAACAACAACAACAATGTGGCCAGCAATGGCGGATCAGCTCTTCAAAAACAAATGCAAAAAATAGCCTGGTCCATGACCAGTAAAGCACCCAGTCCCAATGCCCAGATAACCAGTGTTCCCAGTCATCAGGTCAAAGTCACACCCTTGATGACAAAGCCACCTACAGTACCAGTTCTACAGAAGCCGCCTACACTGGGTCAGAGGCCCAATCTGCCCAAACTACAAAAGCCCTTGATGGTACACAAATTGCCCACATTGCAGAAGTCACCATTGGTCAACCTACAGAAATCACCGCAGCCGCTGCCGCCACCCTTACAGGCACCGAAACAACAGCCACCACCAGCTCATCTAAACCCTGCTCCACCGCTGGCCAAAATTACACCAGTCAATCGTGGCGCAGGATTAGGAATGACTACAGCTGCCAGTTTTACGGTCAAGCCACTGCCAGCCGCCTACCAGCAGTCCACATCCGCAGCACGCACTTTACCCTTTCGCTCCAAGCCAGCCACACCTCCATTGACTGCCTCCAACATGGCCGCCAGTGCCACACCACCTCTACGCCTGCTGGCCACGCCTCCACACTGTGCGGCAGCTCTCAATGAGCCGCTGCTGTTGAATCTGCCGCCCACCACCAGCATCACACCACAACTGACGCCCACAACAACACCACCACCACCGCTGCCAGCCACAAATGCAACCGTAACCCAACAGCTGCATCAGCAACAGTTGGCCAAAGGAACCACCTTTAAGATGAATCCTTTGCCCGGTGCCAGCATCTCACCGGTGAACAAAACATTTGCCAAACGCATTCAACCCATTACGGTGCTGAAAAAATCCGATGAGGAATGGCGCAAGCATATAGCCCAACAGCAGATACAGCAGCAAAAACAGCTCAAGGAACAGCAGCCGGCCACACCCACTATTGTATTGGTGGAATCACCGCCAACAACGCCGCCCACAGAAAACGAGAAATTAGCCATAAATCCAACTAAAAGTGTACCAGAGAAATCCACCAACAGAAAGTTAGTAACAAAATCTCATACATTGAAGCAGGAGAAACAGCCTTGGAAGCCTCAGCCATTGGATAAACAGCCGGCGAAGCCTTTACATTTGGAGAATTCAATTCAAACCAATTCCTTGGCTAATTCCCTTAACAAGTCACTCCACCAGCCTCCAGCTTTAGAGAAAAATAAGTTGCCAGCTCCTACCTTGGATAAATCCAATCCTCCTGCTTTGGAGCAACCGCAGCTGCCCCTAGAGAAAACGCCAAAGCCCGAGAAGCCTCCCTTAGTGCCGGAATATGCCCAGTTGCTGCAGCTCAGTCGAGAAGTGGATAAATCCAAGGATATGGAACGTTTAATTGACATCAAATTGATGAAATACTATTACAGTGTCCATGAGAATTTTGTGAAATCCCGTGGATTTCGTAAACTGCTGGAAGTGGCCATGGAGCGCATTAAATCGGAGCCGGAAATGATTTATATGCATCTCAAAAGCGTGGTGGATGAGTTGAAGGTCAGACGCAAGGCCAAGCTAGTGGAGGAACCGCCCGAGGAGGAGCCCACAGTTGCACCCAGTCCGGTTCCTACAACTGCATCTACTTCACCGCCTCCGCCAGCTGCCGTAGCCGCCGCCGCCCCCGCCCCCGCTCCAACGGGCAACAAACGTTTGGATGAGCGCATTCGCAAGCTAAATCGCACTCTCTATACCATCACCAAGCGTATTACCTCCTTGGAGGAGGCCGATGTCGATTGGAATGATGATGATGACTCGAGTTATCTGCAGGTGGAGCGCTATAAAAAACGCGCCTGTCAAATCTATGAGAAAATCTGTGATCTAACTGGCGAAAGCAAGAGCGCCCATCGCCATCTAAAGCAACCGATCCTATTTAAGGATTCGCCATATCCTCAATTTAATCGCACATTGTCCGCATTCGTGAATCGTATGCACGAATTTCCAGACTATCATGATGTGCTGCAGCTGCTGGAACATTGCAATTTGGACAAAGATTTGGGTTTGGCCAATTTCGAAATGAAGCGCATAGGTAGGAGCAGAAATTGAGATGGAAAGTGACATTTTTATTAATCATTTTGTTTTTTTTTTTTACCAGCTCACGATGCCTTCGTCAAGGTGGGACGTCTATTGCAGGCGCGCCGGAAGACTGATTTGTATGAGACCGTGACACATTTTACATCCAATGCCAAGGACCCGGCGGCCACGGATGCAGGACTGTTGGCTAAATTGATGGAGAACAACAAGAAACAGACCAAGATTAGCGATATACTGGCCAAGTGAGTAGGAAGCAACCTATATAAAGTAAACATTAAGTCACTAAAAGGCCTGTTTCCGGTTTCGCCTTCGATTAAATCATTGAAAGTAATTATTAGGCTTTTGAGAGATCACGAATGATCAGGCACTATCTAAATATCTAACACTCCATGAATTTTTGCGTCGAGATCTGTTTTAGGAATATTATTAATCGAATATAATAGAAAAAAAGTTCGTGAATACTGCACGACTTATTTTCACGAGGTATATGTATAATACACACGAATCACGCACTAAAAAATTTTCAAATTAAATTTAAGTCACGCCAGTAACGTCATGTCACGCTGTGTTTTCTCACGATCACGTCGGGACATACCGTGACACGTTTAAAATTCCTTCACGCGCGCACCTCTAATTTATACCACAAAAAATCCAACAAACTTTTTGATCCCCTGTGTTAGCAGTGAGGAGAAAATCTCTCTCACTAATACAGAAAGACCGAAGGGGAACACACACATACACGAAAGCGGACTATAGGGCGAGTTTTGCATTTTGCTGGTCTTGACCTCACCAACCAGTTATTGCATCCCCCCTCATGAGAAGTCAGTTTCTGGTCTGTAGTTGATTGAGTACAAAACAACTACAGATAAAGATGTCAACCTTTTGAATCATCAACAGATTATAGACGACCAACCCGTTTTTGTGGTAATTTGTGTGAACTGTTTCTATCAGGGATTAATCCCGAAACGAATATCGGTTCCGGTACGTACTGAAATGAGAATTTCGGCTAAAAGTTCTTTTTCGGGTTTCAGATTATTTTGTTTTTCGGTTCCGATACGGTACTTAGATGTTTATTTCGTTATACCGGTACAAGTATAATTATTTTAAATATTAAAACATTTTATTTATTTCAAGATATCCAACAAATTTATGGATAGAACTAAAAAAAGAAGTTTTTTTTTAAAGATGCCCTTTTTTAGCCTTTTTTATTTTTGGACGAACAATTTCGCTAAATGCTAAGGAAAAAACAGTCTAGAATTAAGGAATTGTCTTTTCTTATGTCGCCCAGACAAACTTGCATTAGGGCCATTTCTCATAAAGCTGAAAAAATATTTCTTTATAATGGTTCGAAATAATACGCTCTAAAATCTGCCGTATCTTCATCAAAAATAGTGATCTTTAGCGATAGATTTGAACCCATACTATAAGCTTGGTAAAATACACCAAAACAGTTAAAAACACTAAAACAGATTGAAACACGTAATCTGCCTTAGCTTTCCCTGGTCTTAAATTTTTCGAAAAATTAAAACGGTATTTTTTTAGGTTAAGTCAAAACAGAATTCATTTCTAAAATTTATATTATAATAATTCTAACATTTCTATATTTAAGGGAGGATTTTTTAAGACTTAGAAATGTTTTGCATTTAATTAGATGGTTTATATTAAGCAAAGAAAAGTTTTTCCTGTTTTTTAGAAATTTATTTCTATACCTTATATATCTTAAATAGAGAATTTGTTTATGGTTATTTTTTAAGGGCGAATTTCTAAAATGTAAGGCTTTTTCTGAGTGAATATATTGCTATTTTACCAAATCAATATAATAAATATTAAAAAACCGAAGAAATACAGGTATTAGCGTTTCGGTATGGTTCCGGTTTTTTCGGTTCCTATTATAACGGTAAACGGTTTTCGATACTAAAAAATTTTAATATCGATTCCGGTTTCGATACCGGTTCCTAACTTTAAACGGTTTGTTCGGTTAACGGTTACGGTATTATTCCCTGGTTTCTCTAGTTATGAAATAACATAAAAATCAACCTATTTAGATGGAACGAGTTTTTACGTTCAATAAAATTATTTTCTCAAATATATAAATTTGAAAAAAACTTAAACATGTTTACCTGCTATTACCTGCTCATATGTGATGCAAATTTTTACGACTTTAGCCATGTGAGAATCATAAACTTTCTAGATTAAACCCACAAATGTACATTGTTCGGTCTTGTGACTTATTTCGAGTTCCTAACTTAAATAATTACTGAGATATTTCTCCGAACCACTTTTAAAACTGCTTCAAAACCGGGTTGTCTTTGAGGAAAATAAATAACTTCATATTATCCATCTAAAAATCAAATTTCAAGTTCTTAGATAAATAATTTCTGAGATATGGCTCCAAATCAGTTTGGAAATAGTTTTTAAGACTGGTTCAGAACCGATTTTAACACCGGAAATTAACTAACTTCATTTTATCAGGTCAATAAGCAAGTTGTCAATAAAAAGCTTAAATAAACTTTTGAACCGGTTTAATCTGGTTGTTTAATTTCATACCACTTACATACATACCAAGTTTCCAGTTCATGGCTTAAATAATGTCTGAGATGTGGCTCGGAGCCACTTTTGAACCAATTTTTTAAACTGGTTAAGAACCGGTTTTATGAGGGGTAAATAAACAATTTCATATTATAAACAAAAACACTAAATATAAAGTTCATTGCGTTAAAAATTTCAAAAATCTGGCTCTGAGCCACTTTGGAACTTTTTATCTGGTTCGGAAGTGCGGACCTTAAAGCAGTAAAGTGTTGAACTCCAAATTTAAAGTTCCTAGCTTAAATAATTACCAAATTAAAGCTCCGAACCACTTTTGAACCTCTTTTTTTAAAACGGTTCAGAACCGGTTTATATTCGGGGCGAAAAATCGTCACAACCCAACCCAAACCACATATTTTAAGTTCATTGCTGAAATGTTTTCTGAGGGAGTCATTTTTGAACTAGTTTTAAAACGGTATAATGTTTAGCCACACCAAAATCGGCACAACTCTACTTTACAGCTCTCACTGAAATAGACTCAGAACTATAATAAAAATCATATTCTTAATCTTCTTTATAGATATGCGCGCGAGCAGGATCTCACCGCGGAAGAGCAACGCGAGGCGCGTCTCAAGGAAAAACAGGAAAAGGCAGCTAAGGAGGCGGCCGAAGAGGTTGTTGTATCTATTAGCCAGAATCATAATATTGATAATGATGATGACGATGACAAGCCCTGTACCAGTGCCCAGGCAGCAGCCAAGATTAGTTTAACAAATGGGAACCCTCCCAGCAATCCTCAAGCTGAAAATGATATAGAAGACGAAGAGGATGAGGAGGAGGAAAGCGACTCTGACGAGGAGGAGGATGTCGATGCGTTTGTTGACAATTTCAAGGCAAATGGCGAACTAAGTGATGCCGAATCCGAAACGGAAACCGCACCAAAGACAGAGACAGATGTTGTGATAGAAGACGTTACAAGGAGAGTCAAGACTGCTGCCCCCCCAGAGGAGTCTCTGCCCAATGGCAAGCTTAAGATTATGTCCGTATCCAGTCTGAATGCCACCGTTCCGGGGAATGGCATACAGGTGGAGGAGAAGAAGGAGCAGAGAACTGCTATAGCCGCTGAGATTATCATATCGGATGAGGAGTCATAGTCCCCCCGATCGAGACCCCAAAGCCGCTTCCCCGCACCCCCGCACTTTATATTAATTTAGTTCAAGCTTATTTATTTTGTAAATGCCTTCTTATTCTTACTCCCTTCCTCACTATCTCCTATGGTTATTAATAGTGTGTATATATGGAAAACTACTAAGCTAAATGTATGTATGTTTTACAAAAACAATCTAAGTAATTAAATGAAAAATTACAGTTGACTTTTAAAACGAGTTACAATTGCAAAGTAAAGTATAAATGTGTTTGTGTTTTTTATATTTTTCTTTTTCTAAGGAAGGCCTGTACTTAGATGAGATACAAATTTATTTTCATAATACTGCATTTAGTGTTCAAAGCTGTTTGAAAATGATTCTATTCGTAGGAAGTATTGTGCTGAACTAAGTTTTTATCTCATCTGAGTTCAGGTCTTGTGTTTTTGAAGTTTATCTTAATAAAATCTCTTGTTTTGAGACTCTTGTTCCGCAACTCTTGTTGCGAGACTGTTGTTTCGAGACTCTTGTTCCTTGACTCTTTCCGTGACTCTTGTTTTGAGACTCTTTTCCTTGACTCTTGTTCCGTGTTGCAACTCACAAAGCAATCTTAGCAGCTACCTAAAAAGCAAGCACCCGGCTGCAGTGGAACCTATTGTCCGGCAAATTGAGTCAAACAACCAATCGTTCGTTAATGAGTTATATACGGTATACCGTTTTAAAAATCAGAATAGGATTACGCAAGTTATGGCGAACCATCGAACAAAACTGACTTAAAAAATGAAATTCCTAAAATTCATAACAAAAATTTTGGTTTTTTGCGAGCCCAAATCTATTAAAAAGCTTTGATTTCGTCCAAAAACCAGGAAAATTACAAATTGTGGCTTATTGTAATCAATCCTAAAAAAATAGATTTGAAGGTAATAAAGCTGATTTGGCAAAACTGAGAGTTGTTGATAGTTCTATTTAAAGATGGGCGCAACTTATATCCCGTCCCAAACCCAAATTATCAACACAATTCACTCCTGATCCGGGCCCACGTATATCCCGTTCCGTTTTGATCCCTAACCCAAATATTTCATTCAGTTCCATACCGATCTTAAATAATTTTGGGTTCCGCGAGATTTAATTTTTTTTTTTTATTTAATTATGATCAATTCCTGAAACTGATTTAGATTCCGTGATCAGCTGGCAGCCTGGCCGAAAAACTGATTGACAATTGAGCAAAAAATACTAAAATGTCGATAGAAAGTGTAGACCTATTTTCTAAGCCTCTTAAAAAATAGTTTTCTAGCAGAATATATAGTTTTAGAATGTTTGCTACTTTACAAATATTAATCTACAAAAAATTAATTTTTTGTTATGTTCAATTTGACAGATCTTAAGAGGATAAGGAAATTTTTGAAGAATTTGTGAGATACAACATTCTGGGAGAACTGTGTGAATTGAAATTTCGGCAGAATGTACACAAATACCAATTTTCGAAGAAAAAAACGGCCACACAAGAAAGCAAAACAAAATCAACTCAAAGCTAGCCAAATTCCCTTATTTATTCGAAATAACAATTAAATCTATCAGACCTGTTCCGGTTTTAAGTTAAGTGAAGTAATAATAAAAACTAGTCGAAATCGAACTTTTTACTTTTTTTTACCCAATTTTGACCGATTTGGTTAAGTTTTCGAAATCGTTTTTATCAAAAACTGATGCATGTCCTGTGTGTGGGTTCATGTATATCGACAACAAACAGAGTTCTTACCAATTCTAAATTATTAACTCTAATTTTTATTTTAAATCGCTTTCATTTAATTTAAAACAGTATTTTAATCTTTTATATTAAAACTAGCTTATATCTACTTCGCTCGCACTTGTAAAAAGTACCCTTATAAGGAATCAACGGGGTTTCCAATTATAGAAAATCCGCTTGCAAAGTCGGAATATTATTGGAGAACTGATTTATGCGACTATTTTTGTTCTTCTTTCGGACTTACATAAAATTTAGAAAATATCCTAGCGAAGTCAGAAAATGAGTTCTGAACACTAGCATGAATAACAAATTACATTTTATTCTAACCATTTTCCGCTAATTTTCCGGAGTTTTAAAAATTTTGAAAAATGAATTTGGATCTCATCGGAGGGAAACCAAAAGAGTTTCCCGCCCATTTTCAGACTATATTTTATTCTCGTGAAATCGAAATAAATAGATCTAAATGTCCTCTTATTAAATACATTCACAGTTTTTCGATATCATTGTGCATTCAAAAGTTATAGATTAAAATTAAAATACAATTTTTTACATACTTTTTATAACCAACATTACATTAAATTAGGAAATATTTAATTAGAAATCAAGTTATTGTTAGAGAACAAAAGGGAAGCCATTTAAAAATGATTTAATTCTGATTTTACTTAATATTTGGAAATTTTCAATAATTTGTTGTAAAAAAATGTATCTAAAAAAGGTTTCGATTATTTTAGTTTTTGGACCATAACTTTTAAAAGCGCAATGTTATCGAAAATCGGTAAATGTAGTAAATTGAAGGACATTTAGCTTTATTTATTCAGATTTAACAAGAATCAGATATAATTTTCTTACAAATTAGAAAAAATTTTAACGTGAAAACATATAAAACTAATTTTGTATGAAGCCATTGTTATAACTCATAATGACGCAGTTCGATTCCCAAGGCCCAAAATAGGGGAAAACCCTTTAAGTTGGTCAAGTCTATTTTTTCGACTAGTGAAATTATTTAGATAGTATCTTATTTTGAAATTTTTAATGACACTTAGATCATGTATAAATATTGACGGATACGGCTCCTGTAGACAATCTCCTGAAGGTCCTCCTAAAAAAGACGTTTGGCGGTGATCACTCAATCTGGCTATAAAAAAAAACAGATAGTTCTTGAATGCTGGAATTGATCGAAGGACTAATGGAAATTTCAAAGTTTGATAAAATGGCGACAATTTAAAAAAAATGTACATTTTCGACCAACATTTTTCAAAAAAATGATTTACAAAAAATAGAAATAATTATTGGATATTTAAATCCTTCTATCAATCTCTATAGAATATATCTAAGACGGTTGTGTAAATATTTCAGATCGAGCCGTTTTTAAAATACCGTGATCACCGACTTTGAAAACACAGTTTTGAGAAAACGTGTTTAAAGTTTAAAAACATAGTTAAACATTTTTTTCATAAACTTACATTGAGTCGGCTCTTCCAGGGCCAGGGCTTTTAATAGGTCAAATTGATGTTGTCGACGAGCTAATCTTCCTTCGTTAAATGATTTTCGGAGCTATATTCCATATCAACTGATTTAAACTTGCATTATTTTTTTGTGTAAAACGCCCTACCTATCTTTCCAATCATTTTTTGTTGATGAGTCCTGTATAAATTTGGAATACGGCTTTAGCTTTGGTTAAGTCAGAAAGTCATGTGTAGAAGAAGATAATGTTTCTGCAGTTACTCTATTTACGGTTTATTCACAGAGAATATACTGGGATAATATCTATCGTAAATAATATTTACCGGATTTTTTTTTTTATTTGAAATTCTTAAGAAAATATACTTCAGATAAAAAATTCTATGTAAATCCGGAATATGTAAAAAATTTTGGATTTTTGAAAATGCTTCAAAAAGCTGTCTTTAATTAAAAATTCGGGTGTAAGAACTATTTTTAAAAAAATTAGAGTATATTAAAATTTAATTGTTATTCAAAAAATTGTGTTTAAAAGTATAAATTTGATTGGAGATGCTCTTCGTGCTAAGCAACGCAGGGCAAAATAATATTTCGAATGCCCATTTACAAGTGTAAGACCTGTTGCAGTTGCTTGCTGACAATCGATTCATCGTTGGCCGTTTCCTCGATTATATCAAAATGATCATAGTTTTCGAAAATTTTAAAATTAACCGAAAAACCAGCTTTTTGCAAAATATTTGCAAATTCGCGACTTTGTTCAATAAAAGTCACACTCTCATGCTGAGCGGTCCACACATGCAGTTGCGTCGATTTCCAGCATGGTGCCTCAGTAAATTTCCACAACATGGGCGACATTTTCAACGCTTTGGCCGCATTCAAATCGAGTATATTCTTGGGATTAACCTCCTCCAGGGACCACAGTTCGCGTAAGTCATAAACGCCGCATATGAAAAGCAAAGCCTTAATCTTCTGCCGTCGCTCGTGCGTGACAACTAGGCTGTCGTTATTAAAAAGTTGCGCTAGTAAATGCCCGCCAGCCGAATGACCTCCAAAACTAATCTCTGTTGTCTGGGTTTGCTCGGCATACTCGAAAATCCATTTCAGAAAATGTGTCAACTCTTTAAGCAACTGTTCGAGCGTGACTTGAGGACACAGATTATAATCCATGACAGCCACACGACAGCCACGACGCACTAGTGGTCCCACCAGAGAGCAGGAATGAATTTTGTCCAGCATTTGCCAATAGCCGCCGTGTATGAAAACGAAAAGGGGCGCACAAGCAGGCGTGGTATCCTTATAGAATATGTCCACCAACTGACGATCGTCTTTTCCGGCATAACGTAAATGGTCAACTTTAATGTTCGGCTGACGGGTCAACTCCTGGGCATCTGAAGTGGGCAAAAGTTAATTAAATTTATATTTGAAAATTTTAATATATTTTCTTACGCTGCACCGTCAGCTGCACGAAATGATCCTGCACCGCCAAATTTGGATCTGGTTGATCCTGAAATCTGTGCGTGTGATAACTGGGCAAATATTCTCGATTCAGGTCAACATTTTCATTTTGTGGATTGTACATGGCGTTGACGTTGATGCTGATTGATAAGATGGGGCCTTGGGGGTCAGTTGTAAAATGAAACTGACAGCGGCAGCTGCTTGTACTTGTACTTGTACTCAGTAATGTTATTCAACTTTATTGTAATGCCATACAAAAGCTTTAGTTTAGCTTAATTTTGAACTGGCCAAACGGGCTTTATAGCAGCTTTTTTAGAAAACAAAAACAAACAAAACATGTGGAAACGCATTGAGAAAACGAGGGCTGCCATTTAAATTTCCGTATAAGGCTAACAGAACAATAATAATTTTTTTATAAAAATTATTTTATTAGAAATATTAACTTTATTTTTTGTGTGCTCTAAAACAGGGATGTAAACTAGTCGGGAATTAAGACTGGTTCGGTCCCTATAACAGGGGTTTTAAAGCAATCCAGTGTTTCACTCTGAGTTTTCAAGCATTTTCTAATAAAGTTTTTCTCACTAGAACTAGTTTTTTGACCGACCGTTTATATGGCAGCTATATGCTATAGTCATTCGATTTTGATAAATTTTTCTAGAATTGTGTGAAAGCATATAAAACTAATGTATATCACGATTGGTGACGCTACGATGGAAAACAAAAAAGTTTTTTCACTATAACTAGTTTTTCGACCGACCGTTTATATGGCAGCTTTTATAGTCATCCGATTTTGATAAATTTTTCCTGTTTTATGTGCAAGCATATAAAACTAACATATACCAAGACTAGTGACGCTACGATGGAATACAAAAAAGTTTTTCTAACAAGAACTATTTTTTTGACCGATCGTTTCTATGGCAGCTATATGATATAGTCATCCAATTCGGCTGGTTCCGACATATCATCTGCGTGCAGTAAAAATAATGACTTCAATGGGTCTTTTTGGCTGTAAACTAGTGTAATCAAATCAGCATAAGGCTGGGTTCACACCAGTGCGGATCAGGATTTTGATAAGGGGGTAAAAATAATTTTTAAGGGGGGGGGTACATTTTTTCCTTGAGAATAAAAGCATAAAATTTGAAAGTATATGATCCATGGGGTCGGCCGAAAACCCCCGGATCGAGTTCACACTGTTTGACGCATGAGACATGATAATCTATCTTGATCAGCATGACGAGCTGAGTCAATATAGCCATGTCCGTCTATATCCGATATGATTAATTTCAGGCAGATCACAGTCTCATATCATGTGACTGAAGTAAATAAAAAATTGGCTAAAACGAGAAGGCAAAGCTAACTTCGACTGTGGCGAAGTTTTAATACACTTGAAAAAGTTTACTCCAACTGATTAAACCGGTAAAATATATATAGGATATAGATATTTTAAATTTTTAAATCATTAATAATAAAAATTTGATTTCATAAAAAAAAACTTTTCTTAGTAAAACACATTTTTCGTCTGATCGGTTCTATGGCAGCTATATGCTATGGTGATCCGATTTTGATAAATTTTTCCATAAATGTGTGGAAGCATATAAAACTAACACATACCAAGATTGGTGACGCTACGATGGAAAACAAAAAAGTTTTTCTCACTAGATCTAGTTTTTTGACCGACCGTTTCTATGGCAGCTATAAGATATAGTCATCCGATCCGGCCGGTTCCGACATATTAGTTGCGTGCAGTAAAAAGAAGACTCTGTGCAAAATTTCAGCTGGATAGCTTTAAAACTGAGGGACTAGTTTGAGTAGAAACAGACAGACGGACGGACGGACAGACGGACGGACGAACAGACGGACGGACGGACAGACGGAATTGAACTCAGCTCGTCGTCCTGATCAAGAATATATATAGTTTATGTGGTCGGAAATGAATATTTCTATGCGTTACAAACTTCTGGGCAAAATTAATATACACTTTTCAAGTGTATAAAAAGCCAACTTTGCCGCTAAATTTAGCATTTGCCAACACTGGTTTAAAATGAATTAAGCAGCACTAAATTTAGCATTTGCCAACACTGGTTTAAAATGAATTAAGCAGCACTAAATTAAGCATTTGCCAACACTGGTTTAAAATGAATTAAGCAGCACTAGCATTTGCCAACACTGGTAAAATTGTTTTTGCCCACACGCCGCAAATTTAACTTTCCTCAATTTTTAGTGTTTTTGCTAGAAAATTGACTTACCAACATGGCTAAACATCATCCGGATCTGATATTCTGCCGCAAGCAACCAGGCGTGGGTGAGTTTTTTACTTTTTAGACAGTATGTTTCGTGCAATAAAAATGTTTGTTTTTCTCGGTGCACAGCTATTGGCCGCCTATGTGAGAAGGATGACGGCAAGTGTGTCATATGCGACTCCTTTGTCAGACCCTGCACTCTGGTACGAATTTGTGATGAGTGCAATTATGGCTCGTATCAGGGCAGATGTGTGATATGTGGAGGACCCGGCGTCTCGGATGCCTATTACTGCAAGTCCTGCACCATACAGGAGAAGGATGTAAGTGCTGGCCCAGTTTAGACAGCTGAATGAAACCTATTAACAAATTCTTTTCAGCGCGATGGCTGTCCAAAAATTGTGAATCTGGGCAGTTCCAAGACTGATTTGTACTATGAGCGCAAGAAATATGGTTTTAAGCAAAAGTAAGTGGACCCTGTCCCTAATACCTTACCAATTTAAACTCTTCTTTTTCTTTTACAGCTATTGATCTCCGTCAAAGAATTTTTATTGTATTTAAAAATTCAAATAAATTTTGCATTTTAATTTTAATGGAATACATATTTTTGTTTATATAGCTAAAAGTTTATCCTCGCCACTCAGCTCATACTGCAGACACAAACGATCAAATTCCGTCGATTTCTTGTCCAATTCACTTATAAAATCACTCTTGGGATAGAACTGCCTCAACTGTTCCAGATAACGTGTAATGGTATCCATGGGTTTTCCCGTCAAATGGCTCAGCACCATCATATTGATCAGCGAATCGTAGTCGTTGTGCTTCTTTAGCAATGCCTCTCGTATCACAGCCTCGGCCTCTTCGTAACGCTCTAGACCCAAATGCACCACCGCCTGGCCATTGAGTAGAGCGGGCGTGGGCTTGAACTTCTCACAGAATTCCTGGTAAATATGAAAGGCATCCTGCATCTGTTCAGTACCCTGAGCCAAGGCCACCCAGGCCTGGGCCAACTGTGTCAAGGTGGCATCATCGCTGATCTCTTGCATTTTGGCCACCAATTGCTTGGCCAAATCCACACGCTGCAAACGCAACAGACACTGCACCGACAAAGCCATGGACTCCAAATTGGTGGAGCCATGTAGGATCTTCAAAGCATTCTCAAATTGTCCATCATAGCAGTAGACTATAGCGGTGGCTATATGCCAGATATTGGTGTCATTGTCATCACCGGAAGCCACTTTATCGGTGAGCTTCTCCAGCAGCTCTTCGCAACGGGAGGGCTGCTCGAATGCCTCGTTCACCAGACGTAAGGCCTGCAATGGCGTGGAATTGTTCTCCTTAATGTCCGAGGCAATGATGCGACCCGAATCTATGGCCAGATACGAGAGATACATGTATGACAGCAACTCGGCCCCGGCTGAGCCCTGTTCGGGCAGCACAAAATTAATTGAGCCCATAAAGTTGCCAATGTAATACTCATTGCGAGCATCGAATAACACCGAATTGGTGTCCTCTTCGTTGGATCGGCTCATGTTTAAGGGAGTTTCTTGGAGATTTTAATGGAACTCGAAAGGTTGAGTTGGCTATTTGGTATTAGTGTGACCGTTTAAAGTGAAGACGGAAATGCTGAAATTTACACTTGTTTAGCAGCGTTGCCACATAGGCAGAGACAGAAGGTGCTCGCTTCAATTTGGGATTTGCGGGACCCGCGTGAATCCCGTTCCGCGCCTATCTCTACTTCGTAGTCTTTCCGTACGACTGGCCTCTTGGCAAGCGTACTGGCGACTCCTGCTTTAGGCGTATATACATTTGTAGTCGCGAAACTCATTGGCTAACCTTTTGAAGGACTTAGCAATAGAGTTATTTGCTATAATCAGCATGGCAAGCGTCGTCAGCCTTAGCAGTTTGGTACATAGAACATAAATGCTTAATATACATTTCACAGAATTGTTTACCTAATTACATAAATACATTTATTTTCGACAGATCGTTGACATATACTCTTAACATGACTTAGCCTATATTCAACAAATTATCAGAACAATTCCGTCAATATTTAGGTGATGTCTCGAGACTTCCAGATTGATCCGATGAGGATGTGCTCTTTTTTTATATTTTATCTGTCACTGTAAATTAGAACAAAAAAGTATACTACTTGTTATATATAAGTGTAAAATGATGAATTTAATTTAGAGTTGCCTTCTTTGGAGGTGAAAGGAAAAAATTCTTCTCAGTCTTGTCCTGGCTCTAATGCCATTAATCTTCGTCTTCGCAGAAGTCGCCGTGCTTTGGTTTGGATGTCCTCTCATCCATAGAAGGTAGTCCTCCGATTGTTTGTTTATGACATATCCTATCATAGGGACGTTTAGCTCTTTCTCCAGCCTTCTCGTGCACATGTACCAGGGTGCTCCCGATAGTCTGCGCAGTTCCTTGGCTTGAAACTTGAGGATGTGCAAATACTCTTCCTCTTGCAGATTTTGTTCCCCAAAATGAGCCTGACTGTACTCTCGTAGAATTTAATATCTAGCTATCAGGTGTACGGAGTCATGTCTTTCTGTTGCATTGCATGGCGAACACTGTTCGTTTTAATGGTGTGGGCGGAGGTACAAGTGCAGCATTTCTACTCTCGCTTTAAAAGTTTACGATATTTTTGCAACTACTATGCCATCCTGGATGTAGTCATTTTTATCCTAGGTCTGGTGCGGCTCTTTTTTTCTTTTCTTGTGTAGTAAGTGTAGGACTCGGTGTTCCTCACCCACTAAAACCACCCCTACTCTCCGTTTCCCTTTCGCGGAACTACCGATAAGTATTACTTCACAAGAGGGAGATGGTTTAAATGCCTCCTTTAAATTTTTAACTTGGGATTAAACTCGAATTGCACTGTTGTTCAACGCGGTGCAATGATTTTAGGATCTGTGCTGCAATGGTGCGAATAGCATTCCAATTGTTTTGCGAGCGTAGTAGGAAGTCCATCAAGTCAGCGATTGTGAATGGTCCCCCTATACCTAGGCAAAGCTGTTTCCGTTCGGCTCTGCCGGGCCGCGTTTGTGTGAGCTAGTCTGGTTAAGGATTCAATGCTGGTCAGCATATTTTTAGGTTCAGCCGTCTATTTTCTTCGGTCATTTAGGGTTAGTTCCATGTTATATCGGGAAGTAAGTTTTGCCAATTTCGTCGTCCGTCACCGTTTCGTACAATCATTACTTTGGACTTCTCTACGTGGATGCAATACTTATATGTTGCATTTATCATACTTTGCAGCATTGCTGGAGTCTCTGTCATGATTACCAGGTCGTCAGTGACCTTTCTGAATGAATCACCCATAGAAATTTTCGTTTAATTCTCAAGATTGCCCTTTTTCACGTCTTCTCTCGTCGGAAGTTCCTATCTTTAGCTTAAGGACACTGAATCGTTTGTTCCCTGGCATGAATGCGTAGGTGATTCTTAAGGTGAACCGGAAATTTGAAGGTCTTCAAGCACAGTGAACACTCCAAGGACCGTTTAACGCTATGAGTGAGTATGTGCTGATCTAAACGGTTCTGACGACCAAAGGTTTTTGTACACTGTGGACACTTTAAGAGTCCTTCCCCCGTGTGAATGGGTAGGTGTATTTGTAAATTCCCTTTCGTGCTAAATGTTTTCGAGCAGTGGGAACATTCATAGGGACGACTGCCCGTATGAGTTTGTAGATGATTTTTTAGACTGCCTTTTTGGGTAAAGGATTTGGAGCACTGGGAACACTGAAAGGGTCGCTCGCCCGAATGAGTTCGTAGGTGATTGTTTAGACTGCCTTGTTGGGAAAAGCTCTTCGAGCAGTGGGAACACTCGAAGGGTCGTTGTCCTGTATGAGTGCGCAGGTGATTCTCTAGAGTGGCTTTTTGGTTAAAGGTCTTTGAGCACTGGAAACACTTGAAGGGGCGAGCATCAGTGTGTATGCGTAGGTGATTCCTAAGACTGTCTCTATGGGTAAAGGTCTTGGGGCAGTGGGAACACGCGAAGGGACGTTCTACCCTCTCGTTCTCCAAGCAGGTGCTGGTTCCAGTCTGTTCCAAGTAAAGGTGACTCTGTTCAAAACGCCGCTTGAAATTAAAGGCAATTGTGGCCGAGGTCCAGCATGAGGAGCATATGCTTCCAGGCATTTCCTTATCTGGATTGACCAGGCGACCAGTTACTTCCGCTATTATGAGCCTCAAGTTTTGTTCCGCATCGGAGTCGGTGAATATGTTCAGAAAGGCCGAGTCGGTGCCAGTACCCGAACTCGATCTGCAGACGCAGCAAAGCTCGGACACATTTGGCCCCTTTGCTATGCCAGCCATTCCAAACAACAAATTGAGATAATATTAAAAACAACTTAAAAAGTGTGACCGCAAGTGACAGCAGCAAAAATGCCAATTTGAACTAGTTCTTTTCATAATGAACTAGAAGCAGGAAATTTGGCGACGCTATGTTGACCTTTCTAACCAAACGCCGCTCACTTGACTTTAATTGTGTGTGTGTGTGAGAGTTGCAATTCTGTATAAAAAAAAAACAAAACAAATGCATTGAATTAAACAATAATAACAAATTAAACTGGGTATGTAAAGTGCAGTTGCCATTTTACCGTCCTTGCCTCTGCCCCTCCACCTTTTCCCCCTGTTTGTTGTAAGTTTGGGCAATAAAAAATATAAACAATTAAATTTTTTTTAAATTTACAATTCTTCTAAAATATAGTTGAGCCATATTTGTAGACCTACATAGAAATGTCGCAAGTAACAACGGGCACTACACAAAGTGCCGCAGCACGGCCTCTACCCCAGGAAGGGGGCGTGGGCGTGGGTGGAGGCGTTGTCGTTATGGGCACCACCATGTCAGCGCGCTATGGCGAAACGGAATGGGAGGCACGAGAGGTAAGTTTATAATATTAAACATTTTCAATTTATATTTCTATTTAATTATTCCACAGTCGCAGCGTCAAAGGGAACTGCATGAGGCGCGGGCCAGAGCTGCTCAAATGGAAAAGACCATGAAATGGTGGTAAGTAGCGCCCCCTAATCAGCTGGTCTTGCCAGGACACTCAACTTTGTTTATTTACAGGTCGGATTGCACTGCCAACTGGCGGGAGAAATGGAGTAAGGTAAACATGGGTTGTCATGGCGAATGTTAAATCAATATTTAATCAATTCTCCACACTCCTGCCCAGGTTCGCAACGAGCGTAACAAGGCCCGCGAGGAATCCAAACAGTTGACCCTTAAACTGGATGTGGCCATGAAGGAATCACATTCCCTTAAACGTGAGAAAAATGATCTCGAGCTGCAGATTACGCAGCTTAAAAAGGAAATGGAAAAGGTGCACAGTTTAATGATGAAGCATGCGGGCCAATTCCATCGTGCCGATACCAGCGAAGATGCCGAGGCCAATGGACGTGATGCAAATTGCTCACCCGACATCTCTTCGGACGGGCTGAAAAATGTTAACAGCGAAGATGGTTTGGTCACCAAATTGTCGCAAGATGTCAAAGATTTGGATATTGAAGAGTTTGCTCTGAAAGGAGCCCTGCCCAAGCATTTGGATGACACATCGGCAGCGGCTGAGGAGAAACGTTTAATTCAACAATTATCAAAGGATGATTTTGATGAGGATTATCTTATGCAAAAGATATCCATGCTGCAACTGAGACTGGATGAGGCACAGAAGACGCTGCAGGCAGAAAGAGAGTGAGTTCAGTTTTTGTATATAAAAGAACAATTTTTATACTTGTTTTTGTTTTTAGTGAAAAACTGGAGCTACACAAGAGCATAGAAAAGTTGAGTCTGGAGCTACAAGATGTGCGTGGACGACAGGAGGAGATGCGCTCGGCCAAACAGGAGGCAGTAAGGGAGCTCTTGACTTTGCAGGTGAGTGAAAACAAATTTACAATAAAATCTTAAAAAAAAAGATGTTAAATCAAACCAGATTCGGATAGGTTGGGATTTTTTAAGTTCCCTAAACCGAATCTTTGGAACCTGAACCCAAACTGAACCTTTACTTTTTGGAAAAATGATTGATTGGTTTATGTATTGGTTTTAAACCGAAAAAATCCAAACCGCCAATTCGTGCACGTAAAGCAAACCACAAACCGAAACAAAGTTCGAACCAAAATTTGCTACCAATAAGGGCTCTGTTCATTTCATCGGCAGTAAAGCGTAAAGCGCATATCAAATTACTTCGCAAATTACTAGAAAAACCAGAAGAAGGCCTTAGGGAAAATACTTTAGTTTTTTGAAGTTTAGTCTATCGCTTTTTGGAAATAAAAAAAACTTGTAAACTGGCATAACAAATATTATGCGTATTTCACGGAACCAAATTATAACCATGTTGTGAGCAAATCCGGGTAATTAAAAACTTGGAAAATTCACTGATCTAATCTATATTGAATCACTCATACGCCGTATGGCCTATTTTCATATATGGTATATCCACGGTTGCCACTTTTGGAGCAAACGCTCTAACCGATTTTGTGAAAATGGAGCTTTTTAGGCATATTAAAATATTTTTTTGATAAGTTAAAAATAATAAATTGAACATAGAAAGTTTTTCGTAACGAACACAACAATTTATCTTATAAGTGTAATTAAAACGAAGCTTCGAAATTAACTTGAATTTTCGCCTGTAACTACATATGTAGAAAGCTTTGTTCAGATACGGATTATCAATATGTTTGGTCAAATAATGACTTGAAACAAATTATTGATTAACTATTGACTATTTTTATTACTTAATGAAGAACCTTTAGATCTCTAATAAGACGAGAATTAGTATAATGAGTTAGTTTGATAGGTACTTTGTAAAGATAGGTACTTTTTTTTTGCATTTAGAGCTAAATTGTTCACTGTCTGCCTTTTTTAAGAACTTTGCTTTGTTTTGAAAATTTTGTGGAAAGACTGTTGAATGGATATCTTAATGCGCGGCAATTCCATTTGCTAACAACTTCAGTCTGAAAACTGAAGCACAAATTACTAAACTTTTCGAGACTTTCCTAAAAATAATATTCATTTTTTTTATTAAAAAAAAAACCTAAATAATTTGTTTAAAAATTTGATCCTGGTAGATCAAATACGCAGGAGCCTTTAAGCGTAGAATAATCATAGTAAAGAAAATCGCTAAATGAATTTCGTTCTAAAGGAAGCCGAAAATTCAACGAAAATTCAACGCAATTTCTTTGTTCTGAAGAAGTCTAAAATAATGAAAATCAGGGAATCAAACGAATCGAATCGGTCCGGCTCGTCGTATATCGAATAATTTCGGTAAAGGTTCTGTTTAGGTTCTGTTTATTTCGGTATTCGGTTAATTAGTTTTGGGTAGTACCGGTATGTACGGTTGAACGGTTAATTTAAAAACCTTTAATCCGAAGATATAATGAAATGGTAACAACCTAACAACAAAAGAGTTATAAGAAGGAAAATTAAACATAATAAATTACCTCAGAAAAAAATGTCCTAATAATAGAAGAGCAAGAAGATCTTTGATATCTGATGAAATGTTAATACATTTTTCAGAAACGTTACGATCAAATTTAACCTGCTGTTATCTATTTATATTCGTAAAGAAAATAAGGATAAAATAATAATATTTGAAATTAATGGAACAAAATATAAACGAAATAAAAGAAATTGTTATTTTTATGAAAATTTCAGTATATACTAGATGGTTTAATTACATGTAAGTTTACGTTATCGTTTTACCTGAAGAAATCTCTGATTGAAGCAATAAAAATGAAATAACATAAAAAAACTTAGAACAAACTTGGTAAGTTCGGTCATTTCAGTCAAAAATAAATGTTCGAAATACCGTCCAAAAATAAATAATAACGTTCCGGTTCGGTTCTAGTTTCAATCGTTTTCGGTATACGGTTTTGTGAAAAACAATAATTTCCTTAATTTTGTTGATGTTCGGGATATCTTTTAAATTAGAATGAAGCCTTTTATGGAGCTTTTTTTCTTTAATGGATCCTTTTTAAATTAATTTTGAAGCATTTCAATTTGGTAACCGTGGGTATTTCTTCGTTGAAAAAAAATCGCAAAACTGTTTGGTAAAATTCAGGGATGCAAATTGGTTCTGTATCGAACCGAACCAAATCGTACCGAACCGCTCATTCGTGCTCTTAAACCGAACCATCGTTTATCTAAATATACTGAATCGAACCACAAAAGAAAGGTGGTACGGTTCGGTTCACTTCATCGACCAGTTGGATGATGTAAAGCACCTTCACTAAGACAAAAATGGAAAATAAAAAAATCAAGTATACAAAAAACCTTGCATCATCCTAGCGGATTACAGTTTTTCTTAAAGAACAGCAAGCTTTCGGACCAGCATTTTTACATCTGATTTTGTCCATCTCTTGCAATTCTCGTCTCAATTTTGTCATCATTTTGTATGCTTTCCCTGGAATGTGCAAGATTGTATTGTGAAAGTTTCCTGAATTCTGAAGCGATGTATTTTGTACTGCACTATTTAGCGATTGTAATGACATTGGTACGTGATCTTATTGATTATAGAATTGTCAGGTTCCAACTTTAGTAGGATATATGACATACTTCTACCGTGGATGCCCTAGTTACAGAGAATTCAATCGATACGCGCCGTTCTCAAGGCGCTTACGATATATATTCTATCTAACATTTCGTTCTTCAAGATTATCTTGAATATTAATATTTTAAAGTGATTTAAATATTTTTTACGACTTTTATTTCGAAAGTAATATCTAAAAGTCTTATTAAAAAGAAGGATAACAACGACCTTTTTAATCGGAAGCCACTTTCCAATAAGCTGTTTTTATCGATCAGATCGAAAAAGATTCGAACATTCATTCGAAAAGAAAAACGAATTTGTATTTCACTCGGAAACCGAAACAGCTTTAATGAAAACGATTTCGAAATGCAATCGTTTTACTTTTTAAATCGATTCGAAAATAGGAACAGGTCTGTATAATGCAAATAAAAATGTTCCTATAATCCTCATATTTCCTAAAAAAAGTGAGTATTAAATTGGTCTAAAATGGATGACAACGGTAATTCTATGCATTATTCAGAGCAAATAGTACACACGTTGACAAAAATCGGGCGGTATCCAAATTTCGGCTAAATTTTCTCCGATTTTTAAATAAAGCAGTCGCCTATTGAATTTTAAAAGATGACAACGATTGAAATGTACCAAAGATTTCTTTCTATAAATTTCGATTCGGTATACGTGGGTAGCTATTTATAATTATGGTCAAGGTCACTTTTAGCCTTATTAGGTCCCAATTGTCGTTACTTAAATTTAAAAGTGGGCTTTCATTGTCATTGAGCATTCTTGAGCCTCGAATAACCTAACTAGGTTTATCTGAAATCCTATTTGTATTTATATTTATTCATTGGTTCCGTCTCTGCAAAAGTTTATTCTTAAATCACAGTAGTTCAGACACAGGGCAAGCCCTATGTGTTATGACGCAGGACCTTAGAGGAAGAACGACTCATCGATTCTAGCCATTAGACCGTCGTCTCCTTGACAACAAAAGCAAAAATAAACAGTCTAATAAGTTTTTACTATTAAACTTTTGCAACTTATTTTAAAGCAAAGAGCCAAGGATTAACAAAGGGTTCGAACTTTTCTACCCAGCCTTGAATTAAAATATTGTTCTTATTGTCATTTCAGGAACAACATCGCGCCGAGATGCGTATTTCGAACAACTCTCTGCAGGAGGAAATAGCCGCTCGTGAGAATTTAGAGCGTCGGTATGTACCAAAATCGAACAATCTCATTTCTAAATCTAATCTCAATTCCATCTCTCGCATTTTACAGTCTCAGCGAGCTTCGCACAGAACTGGAGCATCTGCAGGCCGAAAACGCTTCCGAATGGGGCAAACGAGAACGCTTGGAATCGGAAAAATTGGCCCTAGAGCGTGATAACAAAAAACTGCGCTCCGAATTGCGTGACTATCAAGAGCGTTCGGATCGCAAATGTCGACCCATGCAGGCCAACGATGTGGAGTTACGTGCTCTTCAGCAGGAACTCTCCGAGCGTAATAAAGAAATCAGCGAAGTGAAGATGTCACATGCCAAACTCAAGAAATTATTGGCCGAAACAAACACCGAGCTCGGTCATGCTGTGCGTCGTGCCGAACAATACGAGGCAGAGGTGAGTTTTCTTTTGGCACAGAGCTTATCGCATCCAATAGATTAATTGCACTCAGCAGCTGGCAAAAGATTAGATATATCATTCGGTCATCAGCGTGAAGAAATTGAAATCTAACGTACTAACAGTGTAGGATTGAGAACAAAGTAAGATAAAGTTAGTGATGAAAGCATAAAATGAAAAAAAATAGCAAACTTTCAGTTGCGTGGCATGTGAGAATTTATGGGCGGTACAAAGACAAAAATAGAAATTAGTCTTTCATTTCAATAAGTCCCAAACAAGAAGAAGTACTTTAATAATAAAGTATATTATTAAATTACTTTATATTATGAAGTATAGTCCCGAAATAAATTTGTATGCCAGCTGGAATGAGCCCTTAAGCATAGATAGAGACTGAATTTAGAAAATGTTGCAACATGGAAAATCTGTCAAAATTTGTCAGCTTATAGAGGATCCAAAAATATGAAGAAACCTTTGTTTTATTAACAGGCCAACTTCAGTATGATATGAAAAAGATTAAAGTTTTACTAAACTAAATGCAACTGAACCCCTCTAAAGCGATTTGAGTTTTTTGGTCCCTCGAGCCGGACCATAAACCGAACCTTCTAAATCGGTGAACTTACGAAAGTGGACTTGAACCAAACATTCTCATTTTCATTTGGTTTCAAATACTGCATTAATTTAACTTGGATAATTTTAAGGCATTGTTTAGGAGAATCTCTGGATAAGGATCCGTACCTAGTTTCGGCATTCAATGTTCGATTACTTCAAAAGAGCTCAAGGATGTTGTTGACATTGGCAAATAGCAAAATTTTAGTTGAAAGATGACTCAGGAAATTATATGTATGAGGAATATCTTCATTCTTAACTGAATATCAAAAACTATTGGGTTGGCAAAAAAGTCTTGTCGGATTTTTTCTAATTGATGGATTTAGTCTCAATTTTAAACTGTAGATGTTGACTTACTGCTAAGTATCTACTTTTGAAAAAAAGTTGATTGTCAATCGATAACATTTTAAGAAGCTACAGCAAACTTAATATAAAACTTCTATATTGAATCAGTACTAATCAGGGAATCAAACCGAATTGAAATTCGGTTCCGGTTTTGGTACGTACCGAATCTAATGTTTCGGTAAAAGGTTCTGTTTAAGTTCTAGTTTATTTCGGTATTCGGTGCCGCATTGGTACCTTGGTTTTTATTTCGTTATACCGGTACGTCCCGGTTTGTACCAGTATTATTTAAAAATCCTTTAAACCGAAGATATAAAAGAAAGGATAGCAACCGTCACAACAGAATATTGTTATAAAGAAGGAAAATTAAACGTAATAAACTTTGTCCCGATAAACAAATGTCCTAATAATACTTGTGTAAGTGGAAGAGCAAGAAGAACGGAATGTCAAATACACTGTATGCAGTAAACTTTGTCCATCACGAGTTATTCCTGCTGTAAGGTTAGGTCCATTTGGTCCAATTAATTATTCGCTTCCCTTGTAAATGCAAAAAATGGAAAATCCCACAGGTCGATTTTACATTAAAGGATAAGTTAATCCCATGTGTTCTACAAATCGGTTTCAACCCAAAATCGTCCCAAATCATATGGGAATTGGGTCGTCTTTGGGTCGGATGCGATTTGTGGAACACCTAGGAATATTATTTGGAAATTATTCAACCAAAATAGATGCAAAGAATAAGATGAAATTGTTATTTTGATTAAGAATTTTCGGTATATACCAAATGGTCCCTTAATCTATCATTTGTAAGCTTTTGCTTTCTTTAAAGATGGGTTAAGTAAATTTTCTTAATTTTGTAAGCGTTATACCTTGAGGAAATCCATGATTAAAGAAGTAAAACTAAAATAACAAAAAAAAAATCAGAACCAAAACGGTTTTGGTTCCAAAAATAAAGGTTCCGAAATATTGGTTCTCATAAAATAAATAATTACGGTTACGCTTCTGAGTTTTAATCGGTTCTTTTCAGTATACTGTTTCGGTTTGGCACCCTGGTACTGATATTTATCATTTGGATGGACTTATATTAAAATCATGGCTTCCGTTATATGCTTTAGATGATGAATTTAACAAAGCCTTGACGTTTTTTTTGTGACATTCGATATTTTAAATTGATGAGTGAATTTTGAATTTAATACTGAATTTACTCATGATCTGGTGCTAGTGTTCGTGCTCATGCCTTAATTCATTACTGCTAAACTTACTTCTGAGACGTTGAACAATTGAGAACCTTTATTGCGTAGAATGCTTAAGTTTATAATAAATTTATTCGGAATATTATTTCGCACTACGTCTCAAAAGCACTGAAATAGCAAAAATAGTCAAACATTATTCAAAAGTTGCCAGATTTATAGCTAATAGCATTTTAAAAATTTGTAAAGCATTTTTGCTTTCAAAACGTCTATATTTAGCAACTAAATAGCTTAACTGGCAGCACCGCTTGTCAGCTGTCCGAATTGGTCCAACAAATTAAAGATAATTATCCCGGATGAGCATACGTAGGTTGCTATATATATTTCTGGCCTAATAATGAAAACGCGAATATTTATGATCAAAAATGATTTTATTGTTTTTCAAAGTATTCTCCAGCAAGATTTATACACTTTTGCATGCGCTCAAACCACTTGTCGAAGCATTTTTTCCACTCCGATTGAGACCCCTCCAAAACGTGGTTTTTGAACTCTTTAACAGCATCTTCTGGCGACGAAAATCGTTGACCACGCATTTTTTCCTTCATGTGCGGGAATAAAAAGAAGTCATTGGGTGCCAAGTTAGGGCTGTACGGCGGATGACCCATCAATTCGACGTTTTGGGCGGTCAAAAAGGCGCTGGTGTGAGCTGATGTGCGAGAGCTCGCATTGTCATGGTGCACAATGATCTGTCTTCTCTTGTTCGTTTTTCGAATTTCTCCGAAGACTTCAGGCAAACAAATTGTGATGTACCACTCAGAATTGACCGTCCTACGTTGCTCAAGCGGAACGACTTTCGTTGGATTTGGCTCGTCTCCGAAGACCCACTGTTTTTGGACGACCTTCACGACCTTTGTCTTCGAGCTAGCGTCGCCCGCGATTGAATTCATTAAACCAATTTTTCACAGTGCTATAGTTATTCCATTCACGAGTTAATTGCATTTTTCGGCCGAGGTTAGTTTTTGATTAATCGTTAATCGATATCAAACGTGGTCACACATGAAAGAATAGTATGGAGCTTTTATCGATAAAAGTCCAAACTTTTTTTGGGAAAAGGCAAATTGGTCCTAAAATGCCTAGAAGTGACCTCGGCCAGAAACTTAAATAGCAACCCACGTAACTATTGGGTACTTCACGGGTGTACACTATGAATGTTGGCCAAAAACCAAATTAAGTTATTAAAAGTAATTAATACACAGAAAAAAAGAAAGATCCATCTGGTATGGATATGGAAATATCCTTTTTGGGGATAATAAAATGCATATCCTTTTAAAATTTACACATTCTTTTGTTATTTTTATGATCCATTTCCACATACTTTGGATATTTTTCAGCTATATTGGATGAAACACTAAAATCAATTTACCATTATTTTATCGCTAATGGATAAAACAATAAATCCAGTCCAAATGGATATGAAAAATATCCAATGGATCTTAAAAAAATCCTTTTTCTTTTTCTATGTGGTCACTCTAATTTGTAGACGAACAGACAGTTGAGATGTGCGTGGGAAAGAAAAATCCGATTTCTTTTCGACCATCAAAAATCTCGTCTTTAAAACTCAATCCAGTTCCATCCTAATCCCGTAGTTTATGTCGGGTTTGGCCTGTTATCCGTCCCGCCATTCATTTCAGTCCACGGAAAAATTAATCAGAATGAGACACATAAATAGAAAAGCCTTTAAGGGCCTCTACAAATTTTCCAGTAATTGTTTCTTCTGAGACAAAAAGAAGATTTACAACTTTTACATTAAAACATTTTATTTATTAACAACAATTGGACACTCCATAACAAGACGATGATAAATGCAAATAAATTTCCAGTAAAGTTCCATCTCCCCCTCAGTTCGCAAATGCCGGCAAACCGGTGATGGCTCTGCCCAATATGAGAGCATGTATATCATGTGTACCCTCGTATGTGTTAACTGACTCCAAATTCATGACATGTCTTATGATATGATACTCATCACTAATGCCATTTCCACCCAACATATCTCTCATCTGTCTGGCAATATCTAAAGATTTGCCCGCATTGTTACGCTTCAGCAGCGAAATCATTTCGGGTGTATGCAATTTCTGATCCTTAAGACGACCCACATGCAGACATGATTGTAAACCTAAGGAAATCTCTGTGATGGCATCGGCCAATTTCTTTTGTATCAATTGATTGGCAGCCAAAGGACGGCCAAATTGCTTACGATCCAAGGTATATTGACGGGCCACCTCCACACAAGCCTCGGCTGCACCCAAAGCACCCCAGGCTATGCCATAGCGAGCATTATTTAAACAATTAAAGGGCCCACTGAAGCCCAAAGCCTTAGGCAGAACTTGCTCCTCGGGCACACGTACATCATCCATTAATATCATGCCAGTGGGTGAGGCGCGCAAAGAGAATTTGCCTTCAATTTTTGGGGTATCTAAGCCTTTGCCCGAGATTTTCCTATCCACTATAAAACCACGTAATTTGCCATCTTCACACTTGGCCCACACTATCATCACATCGGCTATGGGTGCACTGGTAATCCAGGTTTTGGAGCCATTGAGTATATACGATTTGCTTTGGCTATCGTATTTGGCACGGGTTTCCATGCCGCCCGGATCACTGCCATGATTGGGCTCGGTGAGGCCAAAGGCTCCTAAAGGGAAAATAAATAAACAGTTAATTAATTGCTGTTCGGCAGCTTTGGATGCAAATCTCTTACCTATTAGCTTGCCCTGAGCCATGCTGGGCAAATAGTGTTCCTTCTGTTGCTCCGAACCAAAATCATAAATTGCTCCCATGGCCAAAGAACTTTGTACACTCACTGCCGAACGATAGGCTGAATCCACACGCTCCACTTCGCGTGTAAGCAAACCATAGGCCACACTGGACGCCCCCGCACAGCCATAACCCTTCAGTGTGCAACCCAAAACGCCTAGACTGCCAATCTCTTCCATAATTTTCTTATCAAATTGTTCCAAACGATTTGCCATTTTGACGCGAGGCAACAGCTCTGCCTGACAATAACCATGGAAAGCATCACGCATGGCCACTTCCTCTTCGGTCAGTTGACTCTCCAAATTGAGAGGATCCTGCCAGTTAAATTTTGGTGCTGAGCTGCTGCTGCTGGCCAGGCAGCGTCCCATGGCGGCTGGAGGCAACAATTTGCTAATTAGTTTTTGCGCAATCATTCTGCTTCTTACACCTGACTAAACAGCTGCGTTGGACTTGTGGTGAGCAACTGAGGAAAGCTCGCGCTATGGAACAGTAGACGAACACAGAAAGACAAAAGCTTTCTGCCTGCTCAGAAAGAGAGAGGGAGAGCCGATGCTCTCTCTGTATTAGACTTGTTTACCAAATAATAACTGATCCTAATCACTGGCCCCTAAATTTTCACATTATCGCTCTGTTTTGCACTGGACTTGGTGATAGAGAAACTAAAAGTAAGTTGTTCTACAGCTACAAAAGATTCCTATTATTAAAGCATTTGTCGTTATCTCTGCACTGAGCTGTGGGGGTCGGAAACTTATCAAATTTTTGTAGAATGTTTTGTTCAAATCGCATTGTGGGCGTGTTCTATGCATTCTATGTGCATAATTTGATAGAGTGTGCTCTATTTTGTACTCTGAAATCTTATGTACGACTATGTACAGTAAGTCAAGAAAGTGTTTTGACAAAGGAACAAATTTAGATTATTCAACTTCTTTTGTTTACATTTTAAACATTCAATTCCTATTGTCTATGGTTCTTAGAACTAGCATACAAAACAAAGTGTCAAAATCCATTCAATTTTAACATTTTGAAGAATTAAAAAAAAAAAATAAATTTTTATTGGGTCAAGAAAGTGTTTTAACAGGATTTCAAAATTTTTCTTTCTCTTAAATCTTAAATAAAAGGGTCGTTCGTTGTTCTGGGAGGTGGGATGTAGTTACAGAGAGATATTCGATTAAAAACAGTCGCCCAAGAAGGGTTTGCAGAAATGAGACGCTGAGCGATTTTGGTGTGGGAACTCAGACTGCGGAGACAGGACTCCAAGACACAAATGAAAATATTCACGATCGGGAGCGGAAGATTACTTCAAGTCGGATTTGAAGACAAAGGGTCTTAGTCAAAGAATGTACAAAAGTCTCGGGCGTCGCACTTCGCGATGGTGTGCGTGGGGCGGATTATTGCGGGGCTGTAGCGGATATACGTGAATTAGCGACGCAAGTAGCGCTTTACGGCCTATGCAGTTTGCTGCGTAAAAGTGGTGACGTGCACTACGATAAATTCTTTGAACGCTTGGCGAGCGAAGCTACGATTGGTTTTAAGCATTTGATTACTCTCTTGGCAAAAGGCTTGGTATGCGTTCGGCTCGTGTCTGTGTGAATTGCCGAATGTGTTCGGCTTGATGATCTTACAGGCAGATCAAGTTTATTTTCGATTTTTACCACGCCCCCTGAGGGCGTAATTTAAAAATTGTCTTTCTATAATTTAGATTCTTTTTAAATTTGTTAACACTAGGTAATGCTTTCTATTTAATTAGAGGGGTTTCATTTAAAAAGGGCTTGCACATTTTAACAATCAGCTTTTCTTACGTTACAATTTGATTAGCACCTTAATTTTTAAGAAAAACATTTTTAAATATAAATCTTATCGGATTTTTAGTCCGAACGGAACCAGAGAAAAGATGAACTATATATTTGAAATAATCATAAATCAATAAGATAAATAACTAAATTTCGAAAACAGTACCTCATCGTTCCGGTTTGGTTTTTGTAGTTTTTTCTGGATTGTATTTGGAGTTTTGAGAACGGCTAACGTACGAACGATAGCCTTTTCTTTCATATTTGGGCTGTCCATTTTAGATGTTTCTTTGCGAACTTCATGAGCTTGGAAATATGTGTCGCGGATAAAAGTGGGACCTTTCTTGGGCTGCAGGTTTTTAATTAGGTTCTCTAGGAAATGTGTTACATATATGTCAAGAAAAACTTAAAGATAACAGAGTTTAGTGTATCTAAACTATGGTAAGTGTTGGTGGACAAAGCCAACACTACTAAAATTAATGATTATATATTGCCCTGCGCTAGTGCTTATACGGGAGTGGATTGTGGGAACTGTTAATGCAATATTGTTCCGTAAAATCACGAATTTTTTCAAACTACTTCGATTTTAAGCAAGAAATGTGGTTAACAAATGGACGTAAAACATCTGCTGTTTCCTATTTTATTCACTTGCAAAGTGTATATTAATTTTGCCCAGAAGTTTGTAACGAGCTGAGTTCATTTCTGCTTGTCCGTCCGTCCGTCCGTCTGTCCGTATGCCCGTCTGTCTGTTTCTACGTGAACTAGTCTCTCATATTTAAAGCTATCGAGCTGAAATTTTGCACAGAGTCTTCTTTTTACTGCACGCAATGTCGGAATCGACCGGATCGGATGACTATATCATATAGCTGCCATAGGAACGATCGGTCATAAAAATAGTTCTTGTGAGAAAAACTTTTTTTACCATGGAACAATACACGCCACGCGAGCGCTCTGAAATAGTTGAAATTTACATTCAACAGAACAAGTCAATTGTGAAAACTCAACGTGCTTTTAAAAAATTAAAAAATGTGAAAAGTGCGCCTTCTAAGAACACCATTAGGCGTTTATACGAAAAATTTTCGACTGGTGAGGCTCTTTCTAATCCGAAGAGGCCAAATAAAAGTCGACCAAGGCGATCGGCCGAGAATATCGCTGCCGTACGAGCCAGTGTTGAGAGGTCCCCAAGAACATCCCAAAAACGCCGTTCTCAGCAGTTGGGCATGGCTCGGTCCACTTTACAACGGATTATTCGCGTTGATTTGCATTTGTTCCCGTACAAAATTCAATTGACGCAAAGATTGTTGCCTGCGGACAAGCCTCGTCGATTGGAATGGGCCCAAAGAGTCATCGAAATGGCCGAAGATGACGAGCAATTTTGGAACAAAATTATCATGTCCGATGAAGCCCATTTCACATTGAATGGGACCGTAAATAAGCAAAATTGCCGTATTTACGCCACTGAAAATCCTCAGGAGATTCAAGAAGTGCCTCTTCATGACGAAAAAGTCACAGTTTGGTGCGGCGTTAGTGCGAAAACGGTCATTGGGCCGTTTTTCTTCCAAAATGAAAATGGCCATGCTGTTACCATCAACCAGGAGCGTTATCGCGACATGATGACCAATTTTGTGATGCCAATTATTCGTCGAAAGCGTATGAGGCAGTTCTGGTTTCAACAAGACGGCGCTCCACCGCACACAAGTCGCATAACAATCGATTTTCTGAAGAAATTGTTTCCGGGCCGTTTGATGTCGAAAAGTGGTGATTTGGACTGGCCACCGCGTTCGCCCGATTTGACACCGCCTGACTTCTTCTTGTGGGGATATTTGAAGTCAAAGGTTTACGTTAACAAGCCAAGGACCGTAGAAGAGCTCAAGGACAACATTCGTGAAGAAATAGCCGCTATTCCAGCCGAAATGTTGGCGAAAACGATGGAAAATGCTGCAATAAGGGCACAATACGCCATCAACGCCAGAGGCGGCCATTTGAGAGATATCATATTCAAAAATTGATGTAAACAAATCTACTTGGAACAAATTAAATGATTAAGATTGCCAACCGCCAAATTTTTATTTTTTTCTTTGATTTTTTAAAAAAAAACATGGGTCCGTCGAATATGGGCAACCCTGTAGACTGCACATAGCAATTTAATGATTCTCCCATCTTCTTCTGCAGAGTCAAGCTCATCTTAATTGTTCCTCAAATAGCTTTGCAAATAGCTCTTCATATAGTTCCTGAGTTAAACGTATTAAATAGGTCTGTAACTGAACGTAACAAATAGCTTCCGATACTAATTCTCTGAATAAGCATTGAATGCGTAGCTGTGGATGCTCCCCCTCCCGCACCGCATGGAATTGTCTTGTCTTTTGTCCGATCTTTTTGAGATTTTTTAAAAATTATATATCCAATTTTAAGGCTCTAACAGCTTTTTGCGGTTTGTGTTGGAAGAAGGAGGGAATTACTTACATCTAAAACTAACTTGATTTAGGTAGGTCATACACCAGAGTTGCCCAAGCCCTATTCACTGACTGCGCATTTATTTTTGCAATGAAAACAGGCATAGGCTGGGCCTACACACGCACTTACAAACGATTTGTCATAAGGAACGTTCGAAAATGTGTGACTTAAAATTTAAACTTTAAATGAAAATATTGCTAGATCTATCGCTAATAGTCTCTGAGTTCGACGTGTGCATAAGTTCAGTTGAAAATGCTTTCTAGAGTCGAAAATGTCCTTCTTCCTTCCTTCTTTTACATGTTTATAATAATTTTCTCCACTTCAGGTCAAACGGCTGCGGCAGCGCGTCGAGGAGCTCAAACGTGAACTAGCCGGTGCCGAGGATGAATTGGACTCGGCTGTAAATCAAGTGCGACGTCTTCAGCGAAGTAACGATGAACTGGTGGGTCAGACCGAGGGTCTTCAAGTACAGATACAGCATTTACAGAACAGGTGAGTAAGCCGGAAATCCCTAACTATACTAACTAAACTAACAACTAACGCTTACCCTGGTGCTGGTTTCACTTAACATCTAACACTCCACTTTAACCCACTAAAAATCAGACGTGCACCGAGTCCACAAATGCGTGGTCTGGGCGGTGTCCAGTTAAGGAATAAAATTGCCGTTGAGCTGCCCAGCGATTGTTTGCCCAATATCAATGATTTGCGACAGATATTCGATGACTCACAGCCGGTGGGATTGCGTAGCTCGCATAATGGTAGTGGTAGTGATACCTCTGCGGCTGTACATCATGCCGCATCGGTTAAACGTTCCAGTCACACCGAACGTACGTTGCTGCAGCAACAACAGAATAATGCAGCGGCTGCAGCTGCCTTCTATGATGCCAAGCCCACACATTTGGAGGAGAATATATTTGAATCGAAATCGAGGAATTTGGAATTTGAAAGAGCTAAACAAAAATTTGATAATCCCCATCATCAGCATCATCATTCGCATCATCAGAGGCAACGTTCGGCCGGAAATGGAGGACACGGACGTTATGGCAGTGCTGGTAGCAGTTCGAGCGGTGGCAATCGTGCAAATCTAGTGTTGCCCTTGAAGTGTGTGACAAGCAATGGTGGTGGCAATTCTATGCCTCATCATGACAAGGAACACTCTGGCTATGCCAGAAATAGTATTAATCTAGATGGTCTCAAGGTATCCGATGATGAGGTAAGGTTTACTAACCCTTTTTGGTATATTTATTGGTTTCTTTTTGGTTTTATTTATTTTTTTTTAAAGTATTTTTCATATTGAACGGATGGACTCTTTTTATTCTTACAGACTCCGTAGCTATGGATCAACTAGCCTGCTGTTGGATGATGAAACCGAGGGCAATAGCGATTGATTGAGAACAAAACAATGACATTTATTTAACATTCGAATCTAGTGTTATGGTATTAACTCGTAGTATTACATTTTTAGAGTTGCTATAAGAAAGGGATCCCATAATTATAATTAGCCAGCTGGTTACTTAGTTGTTCCTTAACCATTTTGAGATTTATTCTTATATTTTAAGAGTTCCGAATGACCGCCATACGCATTCTTAATTCTTATATAGATATATCCTAGGCTTATGATCTTGATTTTTCTTGATAATTCCATTACACATTTACCTTTTAAATTCCACTCATTGTTAAAGACTTGATCAATATTATGGGCCATATATATATATATCTATAAAGAATTATATTTTAAGTAGTTGAGGTGGTAATGGGAACTTTCGACTGTTTCATTGAAGTACTTGCCCCTTTTTTTCACAATATGTTATCCAAACATATAGACAGACTTTAATATCTTAACTGAATTTATACATAACCACTTAAATACGTATTGACTCATCATACAGGTTGAATTATACATATATATATATTTATGGAATACACATCCAGTGCCAGGAAATCATTTAAATATGCTGCTATAAACATCTTTTACTTTTAAATTTAAATCTGGGGATGTCGATAAAATTAGGGTTTATTATTTAGAACTGAACCAGTCGAAAATCAATTTTTTTTTTACGTTGTCTATTTTTGGGACGCTTTCGAGTCGATAGTAAAAACCGAACTATACTTTACAAACGATGATTTAAAGAGTTAGCTATCCAAGAAAATATAAAAGGAATTCTACAAATTTAAATCAAAATAGACCTCATCAATACTGTGTGAGAAAAAATGTTAAAGGGAAAAACTCGACTTGACTGGATGGACTAACTTATTTCAAAGATATTGGCGGTACAGCCAGCACAGGGCAGGCCAACAAAATGTATCGATGAGTGCTTAACATTAACCAGAAAATGGAAACAACAGGGTGCCACAATAAAAATCAGCACCGACCTTCTATCGGAGACATTATTGGTGAAATACTCGCAAGACCAGGTGAGAAACAAATAGATGGTAAGAAAGGCTATTGCAATTGCAACATCAAAACACTGCCAAATGTGCAGTCCACCAAGCTCACTGGAGAAGAAGCCTTGGCCCTGTTTTGAGACTTGGGATTGTCTTAACAGAAATCTAAGACGCTGAGGGACTCTTTAAGAAAGCAAAAAGTGGACGTTCTTCCGACCTATGCAGACAAAAGATGTAGTTTCGGATCCAGTAGAAGTCACTTAAGTGTCGGCACAAGTAAAACCTTAGGATTTATTGAACCACACAGCGAAACGCATTGTTAAAAGTCTACCTGAAACGGTTTCGGAAGCATTGCCAGAAACCCTTGACCCTTTTGCAAATGGGGCTGCGATGGATCAATCACAACAAGCAAAAGTGCCTTAGGGCAGTTTTGACAGTTTAAATTGTGTTTTTATTTTTTTGATCAAATGGAAAAAAATGTATGTGTCTTATTGCTAAGGCCATGTTCCTAATCAAAAGCACAGAACTTGTGGCCATCGAAGCAGTAACTTATACAAGTAAAAGCTAACGCTAGTTTTGGGGTAGTAGGTACACAGATTAAGCCAATTGAATGATCATTTTGGGTGCCATAAGCTTTAAGTGCCTACAATGAACCTCGAAATGTTTAGACAAAGTCTACAAATAGAGCGATAAATCCATGTAGTCCATGCAATTCTTTAAAAAAACGCATTGACAAAGCACTATATCCTTTTGGTTATATATAATACCTTATCTATTGGTACCGTTCACTACTTGTTTAGTGCGTGCAATATTTTTGAGAAGATCTGCTCAACTGTGCGTAGTAATCTTGTACCGCCGCATTTAAATCCGAACTTGCTAAGAAGAATGGCCTTGCAGTTTAAGTAGAAAGAATTTAATGAAAGCAATGGAAAAATGTCAATTTTTCAATAATTGTTTATTGTATTAAAAACGTAATAAAATTCTTTGAAAAATGTCTGCAGTACAAAAACTAGAACATTTTTATATGCTGCTTTCTTTCCACATATGTTTTGCATATTCCACGCCATCATCATACGATTTTAATCTATTTTCTCGTTGTTCTGTGGCTTTTTGGTAGACATGGATGTCAATGGAATCATCAGTAATTCCTTATCCACAACTTGAGACTCTGATTTCATTTCTAGAATTGGTAGCTGAGCATAAATATGCATCATCTTCAATGGCTCCGGACTTCTTCTTTTCGGTCCGCTTAATTTTCATTCATGTCTTTCTTCGGGTCTATCGATTTCGATTTCTCAATATCCACTAATTCTAAATTTACAAAATATATTTTATATTTTTTGTTGATTCTTTACGACTGTCTTAAGACAATTTTGCTTGAGGCCTGGTTGCGGCTCCAATGTAAAAACTCTATAAAGTGCTGCCGTGCTGCCTATGAAGCTGTTGTTTTTCTAATAGCTCTACTATTGTTCATCTGAGCGGAAAACGATGCTAAGGGATCGATAAGTAATGATGACAAAAATATATGTTCGAACAATCTTCCTTATAAATTGTGGGAGATAGGACGGTTTTTTCAAATTGCGGGGAAAGCAGAAAGCCTGGCAAAAATTGCAAATAAATTGAGAATCTTTCGTCCGACACACTTCAAACCTCTAGCTTTTAATATCTCTAAGATCTGTGTGATCATACTTACGGAAAGACAAGGCTATATCCACCCGACTATTGATGCTGATCAAGAATTTATACCTTATAGGGTCGAAGATGCTTCCTTTTGTCTGTTAAACCCAATTTACTTTTTGTACCTTTGGTACAGAATGTAAAAACATTTATTCTTTCTTTATAGATAGTTTTAAACCAGAGGTGCTCACAAAAGGGCGCAACAACAACAAAAAAATGTAATTTCTCTTTAAGCGGAATAACGGAAAGGACTGCAATAACTCAACGGGCTACTAGACTTCCATCGCTGCTCTAAACTCTACCAGGCCTGTTCCCGTCTCCGAATTCGATTGATCGGAATTGATAATGCCTTTTATTTCTCTAAAACAATAAGAATATTTGGCTAAAAGATTTTGCAATTTGGACCGTCGAACGAAGTTAAATAGAAATTTGAAGTTACTCGCAGAATAACACAATCGGTTTTTAGGAACGAAAACATTTATCCATTCCGCATGATTTGATCAAAATAGCAAATGGGAACAGGCCTGTATATCTTGGTAGTTTAATCACGGATTTAAAGGGTTTTTTATAACTAAAAAGTTTTAGAATTCGCAACTACTTAAAGAAGCCACTTGACTATATAACGACATCCCTAGCACATAATGGTCTCTCTTTTCAATATTTTTGGCATTTCTAGTCCTCCTTTTTGTATGCAGCATATTTGATCTTATATAGAATATATGATAACTTTAACTATATTTAATATCAAAAAATTTACGAATTATAAATATTTAGCAATATTTAGTATTTTATGAATAAAAAAACGTACGATTAACCTATCATAAAATTCTAAAAACATCAATTTTCTTGGAGCTACATTTCAGCTACATTTAATACATAATACAAATAATTTTTCGAACTCAACTTTAGTTTTTCAAAATTCCTTCCTACCACAGATTGTAAATTAGGAATCAGAGTGAGATCATGGTTCAAGTAACGCGTAGCACTAAATTTACCGGCATCTGCATTGGCATTTATGTGTCCTATGCCATTTTTGTGTTCTTCCTGTTGCCCATGTTGCTGCCGGATCCGGTGACAATGCAAAGGGCCATTGTGGGCTATCAGACCCGCCATTTGGGCAACCTAACCAATTTTACCATGGAATCAGGCGGTCAGCCGGTGCGTTCGATGCTGGTAACATTTCGTGGCTCTGGGGCCTTGACTTTGCTGGATAGTTTATCCCATCAGCCGGGCTGCTATCATCATTATGCACCGCTGGTAGGTTATCAAGGCCGTACGTCGGCCGAGCTGAATTTGAATCAGGCCTTGGAGGAACTGGTTAATCTATATTATTGCAATTATAATCAATCGGAAAATATGCTGGCTTCGGGCATGAGATCGTCGGCATTTCGACGTTTCTATGGGGTACAATGGAAATCGTGCATGACCTATTCGCATGATTTGTGCTGGGATACACAGACTATAGCGGATATATGCAAATTGTATCCGTTTATAAATATGTCCGTGTATAATCTGAGGCTTAAATATTTGGCCGCCCTGCTGGAGCGAGAGGAGTAAGTGAAGCGTGGGGACAATGTTCAATTTTCTCATGATTTTTCTACTTTGATAGTCTTAATCTACGCATTTTGCTGCTGGTGCGTGATCCACGTGGCACCATGCACTCCCGGGCTAATCGTTCCTGGTGTACCGGCAATCCTGAGTGTGACCAGCCGCGTTTACTCTGCCGAGATATGGTCAGCGATTATAAGGTGGCCAAATCTCTAAGCGAAACATATCCCGATCGTTTTGGGTAGGTCTTTAATATATAAAAATATTTTATACTTGAGTAATTATTGATTCTTTTAAGCATTGTGCGCTTTGAGGACTTGTCCTTGCATCCAGCACGGGGCTTGCAGGAAGTTTTCGATTTCTTTGGTCTACCCATTAAACGGCTAAGGGACGAACATTTGGGACATCCACGCTCAAATGAGGGCGGCGTAGGCGAAAATATACAAAATCTGATTGATATGAAATTTTTGGATCAACCCGCTTTCGAGTGGATGGGCCATATGTCCGCTAATCAGATTAAAGCTGTCCAGGATACTCCGGTCTGCAAAGAGGCCATGCAATTTTGGGGCTATCGTCGCATCAAGAGTTTCAAGAACTTTAAACCGGAAACATTCGAACCTTTGATGGGGAAACCCACGTTTGAGCAGTGAGAATCCAACTTTTTTTTTTTTTTGAGAAATCGTTTCATAGGCAGGGCGTTGCAGTGCCATTTGTTAGCCTTGCCAAATCGTTGACTGCGCTCTGTAAAATTAACATGAATTATTTAATAAATATGTGCAAATTCAGGTTAGGAAAATGATTAAATTTATTTTTTGAGGGAATTCATCCATATATAAATAAGCGAAAACAAATTTCTTCAGCATATTTTCCAAGAGTGAACCAGACCTTTAACTTAACCTTTTAAGTTTATGAACTCCCAGTTCCAAAAATGTTCTCGAAAACTGAAGAATTTTTTTAACAGAATTTGTACAGCCAAAATAATTGTAAAATGCTAAAACAGGGCATTATTTAGTAAAGACCCGTATCCAAAGTTAAGTTTAAATCTGGGATTAATCCCGAATCGAATATCGGTTCCGGTACCTGTTCCGGTACGCACTGAAATAAGATTTTCGGTTAAAGGTTTTATTTAGATTTTCAGTTAGTTTCGGTTATCGGTTCCGATACGGTACCCAAATTTCTATTTCGGTATACCGGTACGTACCGGTACAAGTAGACTTTTTTTTAATATTAAAAATTAAAATTATTTCTTAATATCCAAAAACTTAATGGATGTAATTGAATTAAAAACTTGTATTCTTAGAATATTCCACTTGAAACAACGTTTTTTATTTAAATATACCAGTTTTTATTATTGGACAAACAATTTCACTAAACGCTTCTGCCCCCCTTTCAGTGGTATTCCAACACTCAGAAAAAAACGACCCAGAATTTAAAAAATTCTCTATTCTTTTTTTGCCCAGACAAGCTCGCCTTACAAATAACAGAGGGGCCGATTTGTCATCTTCAAGATAACCCATATGTGTCGGATGAACTTTAATTTCTAGGAGATAAGAAATTGGACCTAAACTTATCTAAAACATTTCTAAAAAGCAGAACAATATTTTTTAATTATGGTTCGAAATAATCGGTACTTAATCCTTCCATAAATAGAGATATTTTGCCATTTGGATAGATTTGAAAATTTACAATAAGACAAGGGTTCAATATAGCCCATAATACGCTAATATAAAATACTTAAAGCGGTGCATCAGCTTTAAAAAGATTCAAAAACAGATGGAAACCTAAAATCTGCTTGAGCTTTTCCTTACATTACATATTTCTAAATATTCAATAAACAAACAAACAAACAAAAAAATATGAAATAATATTTCTAAATATGAGAGCGATCTTTGATTTAAATCAAGAAACTTAATTTCTAAAATTTATATTACCATTTTTCTAACATTTCTATATTTAAAGAAGGATTTTTTAAGACTAAGTAATCCTTTACATTTAATTATCGGGATTATATTTACTAAAATAATTTTTTCCGCCTTTTCCGAAATTTTTCTCTATATCTTAAAAAAATAATGTGATCCTGGATATTCTTTATGGCCGAATTTATAAAATGCAGGAAATTTTTTTTTTGATTGTATATATTGTCATTTTATTGGTTGAAATTTATATTTGTAATAATCATAAATCAATAAAATAAATAACAAGAAACCGAAACAGTTCCGGTATTAGCGTTTCAAACAATTTTTTATATCAGTTCCGGTTTCGATACCGGTTCGTGGCTTAAAACGTTTTATATCGGTTAAAGGTTCCTGTTCCGGTATTATTCCTTGGTTTAAATCAAGGCTGTAAACCTAAAAAATTTTGGAGGAGGTTCGGACCGGTTCCGGACCTCGGTTAACTTGAATAAAAAAGTATCGTTTGTCTTTTTTCGATTTATTTATACTTTTCAATTGGTTAAAAGAATATTAAATTGATGTAAACATATCATTTAGCCGAAATTTTTTTTCGGTACTCTCTCTTTACATTTAACAACAAACTAAAATCAATCCCGTGTGTTGTTGAAAAAAGCCAATTTCGAGATAAATACAAACATATCCGAGCCAAAGACGGGATCGAGACAAGAATTTCAGAATTGAAAAATCCGTATCTATTGGGATTGATTATAGGCACTATATCTTCCTGGAGAAGTTCATCTATAAGCAAACTAAGTTAACGCAATATTTTTTTTGTCTTCGTTTTGTATCTTTTCCAAAAATTCATAAAATTTTTCAATGTATTCTCTCTTGGACAATTTTCGACGGAATATATAACATTATCGACATTAGTTCCTTCTTTATAATCAGACTCTTCAAGATTTAATTTTGAATAATCTCATTAAGAATTTCTTTCGTTTGTAAAATTACTTATTATTGTGAACCGAACATTATTTTTGGAAAAAGTGGTCCGGTTTGGGTTCAGGTTCAGGTTCGAGGGATCAAAAATGTAAGAGGTTCGGTTCATGGTCCGGTTCGGGGAACCCAAAAAACCCGAACCGAACCGTTTTTTATTGGTTTGATTCCGGACCGGTTTGCAGCCCTGGTTTAAATAAAGTCCATCATATCTTAAATTCACCATAGAAATGGTCGAATTTGTTGTCCGGACTAAAACTTACTCAGAATTTCAGGGCTTGCAGCCTTGGTTAATACAGGACTGCCTTTGACGTTTTTATTTCAAGCTTTTGTATGTTTCCTCCACTTCATTTACAGCATTTGCAAAGTTAAATTTTTGGGATTAATAAAGCATGTGATTTGAAAGCATAGAATTTGAATACGTTTTTCCTCGGCCCGGATTAGTGCAAAAACAACTGACCATAAAATCTCTACAAATTCAGAACTCACCATCTACACGAATCCGAGGGCCTATAGAGCCAAATTGAGTTTCTTTTACAGTCTTGACTCAAGATGTTAACAATTTTAAAAATTTATAAAATTCCACTTGGCAACCCTAAAACCAATTATTTCTTTCGAAATTGATTTAAAAATGCCGCGACCAAATGGCAACCTTCTTTTGACATATCGATATGCTTATACTTATCGATACCGATAGCTCAACGTAATTGGCCCATCTCCAACACTTCAATCTGTTGTTGTTTTGGGCTGCGTTCGCATCGCGTCGCGGAATAACGAAAACGGCCAAACATCAATTAAGATAATTAAGTTAAATAAAAGGCGTAAATGTAAATTGCAACATTTTGCAGCGTTGTGCCATGTTTGCCAGTTGAGGGCGAAGTTGTGTTTTGTTTGTGTGTGAATGCGTGCGTGCGTGCGAGTGTGTGGGTGCAATATGTGTTTGTGCATATAAAAAAAGAAAAATAGTATTTAAGTGCAAAGTGAAAATCAAAAACAACAACAAATGACCACAACCGAATTAGAATTGGATTTGGAGACGTGTAAGCTATTGGCAGAGGAGGAGGAGGAAGCCGGCGGTGGCACCAGCACCACCAGGACACGGTCCAAGCAACGTCTGAGTTTGAATTCGAAGCGCCGACGCAGCAGAATGTCGCGCCGAGCGAATCTTATTGGGATCTGTGGCATCAGCAGCTTATGCATCCTGCTACTGATAGCCACCACCCACAGGCCATTGACATCGCCCACACCCTTTCGCGAGGGAACGGCCGGAGCCGGTGGCGCAGGTGCGGCCAGTCTGGATGGTGGACCCTCCAATACGCTGAATCGCAATACCTTCTACGAACGCTTTCAGCAGCAGTTGTCCGCCTCTCAAACGCAGGCGGTTTATAATCTAACTGCGACTATTGTGGATGTGCTGGCGGCTCAACGTTCGCGCATCCTTGTCGAAATGGAGAACTTTGAATATCCCCGCGGTGGTGCCGAAAAGCTCAATGACATGACCCCCGAAACGGAGGGCACACCGGTGAGAAGCATTGTGGTGACCTCCTGGCGTTCGGGTTCCACTTTCTTGGGTGACATCCTAAATGCTATGCCCGGAAATTTCTATCACTATGAACCATTGTTGGACTTTGGCATTAGGCAGATACGCGATACCGATGATCAACAGTTGGCCGTGCAAAATCTGAAGAATCTGCTCAACTGTGACTATTCGGATATGCTGGATTATTTGAATTTTGGCAAAACTCATACGTATCTGTTTGAGCATAATACCCGCTTGTGGGATGTGTGTCGCGATTATCCGCGCTTTTGCTGGCGCCCCGCATTCCTTACACCTTTCTGTAGACTCTTTCCCATACAGAGCATGAAGACGGTGCGTTTACGGCTTGCTCAGGCCGAACAACTGCTCGAGGATCAAAGGTAAGTCGTAGAAATCAGAGATCATTATATTGGGTTTACTTCGGGATGAGAATCCGCGAAACCTGAGTTCAGAAATGTTGCTGAAGCCAGATTCAAGTTCGAAGCCGGGCTTAACAATAATTAGGATTTTCGCTAGCTCAGAAAATAATGAATGGAAATTGAAACAAACTTAAGGGGGGAATATTTTAGTCTAAAAGCACGAATATCGAGTGTTGTCTAAGTATTCATAAAAAAAATCCATTGATATTTTTACCAACCATTTTTTTATGTCTTATTTATTCATATTTCGAGAGAGAAAAAAAAAAAATGTAAAAATTTCATCAAGTTATACATCGTTGAAGTAGAGGGGAAAATAAGCCATGACCCGGTCGTCTTGATATCTACCCTCCTGGTCATTTGAAAAATAAATTTATGGGTTATTTTTTATTAGTATAAATGCCAGTATCGGTTGAACCAGAAAAGGTGTCAACAAATTTTTTGTTTTGCAAAATTTTGGCTACTCGAAAATGAAGGTCAATTTTCCCACTCATTTTTTTAACTTTTCCGAATTTTTTTAAAATATTAAAAAATATAAATTTTTAAGTTTTTAGTGATTTTCACCATAGAGGGATATATAAAGAATATTCATGCCATCATTTGGATAAATCGGTCGACTAGAACTCGAAATATTATGGCAGCAGCATCGAAAAGCGTAGTTTTGAGAAAGAAGTCATTTGGTTTTAAATGACTATAACTTTAAAAATAATTCGAATTTTAAAAAATCCTTTTAGGTAGATATTCTTGAATATCTAAACTATCAAATTATGGAAACATTTTTGTTTTTTGATTTTTTCAAATTTATAGACTAGAATTTATTCATATTTGGAAGTTCGGAGTGTTGATATTTTCAATATAATATTCAAGCTTAGTTTAAGTTAATCATGAGTATGTCGTTCAGTAAATTTTCATCAATACTGGCTCTTTGGCTGAATAAAAAAATTTAAGAGTATAAAAAGCGCTCTCCACTATTACTTGTTTTGCAGGAACAGCTGACACAACAAGTGCCACATTTTAAGGTTCTTTACAATGAAAGCTTTCCCAAAATATATAAACAGAATTTTGAATTTTTGTTAATCGATTTAATATTTGTCACTTTTCAATTATTTTCTAGCTCCATTTCATCTTCATCGAAAGATATAGATCGTACAGAATCATTTTTTATAAGAATTATTTTTTAGTTCCTTTTGATGATTTTCCAATCCATCAATATGTTTCATTGCAAGCTGATTTTGTATAAAAATATTTGGTTTCATGGATCTAAAAATACAGATATAAGAATTGATATTGAACTTAGAATGATATTAACATTTTAAACAGCTAGACAAAACAGTTTAATATAAGATATTCTTTTCGAACCAAACCCTTTTAACACTGCTTCAGTTAAGGATCGGACGGAAAAAAATGTCTTAATCAAAAAGAGGTTCGACTCCGAACCGGTATAAAATACTCACTTGGCTAGAACATTGCTCCACTAATTTCGAATTTTTGAAAAAAGTTTGATGGTGATAAAAGGGAATTGTTCAAGCCATAATAATAATGCAAAAATTAAAAAAATATATTTTTTTTCTATAAAAGGTTTGAGCCATTATTCACGGTTGTTATGGAAGTACATGGGTCCCCATCAGTGTTGCCAACTATTAATACCCCAAAATTGGCTAAACTGACGGTTCAAAATTTACCTAAATTTACCTAGCTAAATCTTGTTGGAAAATGGCTTAATTGGTCAAATTGGAGATAATACATGAGCGAGATTTCAATTTGAAATTTTATTTCGATTTCCTATAAATGGGGAATGTATAGTTTCTAATGAATATTTCGAGCAGTATCAATAGCAGAATATTTTTTCATAGATGTTCACTTGAGCGGATCCTGGGTATAAAACTTTGAAAGATCCAAAGTCTGAGTTTTAACTGGCGCGAGGAGGCTGTGTAATTTTTTTTGTGAACAGTATTGACATTATTGATTGAATTATTAATATGAAAAATTTGGATTCGATAGTCCTTGGAAAAATAAAAACATTTCCCTGGTCTTCTTTTCAATATAGTTGTCTTTTTAAATTTCAAAATTTGACAAGAGGGTTTTTGCTCCCATTTAAAATAAACATTAAATGTTTTGATATTAACAATTATGAATTAAACAACAAAAATGATCTTTAGGAATGGTACGACATATTACCATTTCGCCGTTTTGAGGTCCGGTCTAATAGACTGATTCCTCTGGCACATATACGTACATTCGAAAATATGAAAACCTTATAGCAAAACCATTTTCATTATTTTCAACCATAGACTATGAAATAGTCTCTGTGAGTTCCATAGAGTAGCTTGTTTGTCCAAAGTTATATTATAAAAAGTTATGTTAAAAAAGTTTGTTTCAATTGAAATTTTAAATGTTTTCCACTATTTTTCGTTATTTATGGTTCGTATAAAATTTTCAAAAAAGTTTTTTTATGACGCTCACTTAATTTAACAACGGCATAACTTAAAGAAACACGGCTTTTGAGTTAAAAAAGCATAAATATTCGCCTTATCAAATTCCATCTTGTGTCAAATTTTTATTAAGCTATGTTTTATGCTCTTCGCGTAAGAGCGACTTATCTCAGTTGTGCCATCTCACTTATGATACCGAAATGAAATTATTTTTGCAACAAAAACTATTCAGACTCTATTTTGCAGATTGTTTAGACCTTTTAGGCATATACTCTACTCATCATTACTTATCGATCCGCCATACACCGTTTCCAGATCAAATGAACGATATACGAGTTATAAACAAATCAAATAATTACGCTGGGCAGCACTCCCCGTAATCGTGATGGGCAGCACTTGCACAGTTTGTTTGACCCCACACTTTAAAGTTATCAGTTATATACAAACAGGTACAGAGTATATTACAGTCGGGCTTGACCAACTTTCTTATAAAGAATATAACAAAAAAGTTTAGAAACTAACTTGGCTGTAATTTTTTTAATGTTTTTCTGTCAAAAAATTGTTATTTTTCCATTCTATCAATAAATGCCATACAATTTTACAAAATGATCGAAAGAAAAGCAAGCAGTTAAATCAGTCTGAAGGCGGACTTACTATGGTAATTTGCAATAGATAAAGCAGTTGCATGTGACCAAATCTTGTGGGTACGATATGGCATTCTGTTAACCATTTTCTTTATTCTAAAAATTTTTGGAAGTGCCACATTCGACTGCTTTATCTATGGCAAATTGCCAGATCGTGCGAATCCGCCTTTAAATTAAACTATGGTTAAAAGGATTTATATGTCAGCTACTCTTCTGTCGCCAAACGCGGGTACTTATTGATCCACTGTCTCAACTCGCAATATCAGATTTTGCAGTCACCAGCACAATCAATAGACAATAAAACGGGTTGACATTCACAACCTGACAAATACAGCCAAATGCAGCGAGTTTAATATTAATAAAATTTCCTCGTAATCAGACAAATGGTTGATTTCTTTGAATGTAAGGGGTATCAAAGCTTTAGTACAGCCCGAACTTTCTGGGTTTTATCGCAATTTTAACTTCCTTAACATATGTTTGTACAATGTACATATGTATGATAATTGAATTTCATGTTTTTTCTGGTTTTTATGGAAGCTTATCACAAATTGTTGACAACCAGAAGACTTTTTAGTAGTAGTAGTAATAGTCTTTATTTTATCAAAGCATTTTTGTTTTTATTTTGTTCATAAAAATATTCAATTAAACATTTTAAAGAAGGCTTTCTCTTAAATTTAGTAAGCTTATTTCATTATTTATGTATATAAACTTTTATCTATCAAAACATTAAATGTTAGGCACTTTATAACTTAAAAATTTATGTTTTTCTTGGTTTTCATGGTAGCTGATTAAAAATTTGTTGACAAACAAATAATTTATCAGCGAGAAGGCCTTTTATTTATTTAAGCATATTTCATTATTTATTATTGCAATAAACACTTCTCAATCAAAACATCAAATGGTTGCCAATTCATTAAGGAAATATTTTCAAATTATATTCGTCATTAAATTCTTATTATGATAAAATAGAATCATATATCGTTAAGCTGTTTAAATATACATACATTTAACTTCCATTTAAATGAACTTCACCAAATAATTCAAAGCTTAACTGAGGTGCTAATTGTATGTTTCGTCTCTAAATGATGGGGTATCTTTTTATCATAAATTTTTGTGCTTACATTCTGACGGTTAAGATAAAAATTGTAAGTACTCTAGACTCTGGCTTATCAGAGAGACCCTTTTACAGTTAAGTATTGTTTAGTTTAACTTACGTATCTGTTTTTTCCCAAGTTTTTGAATACTTGGAATAATAGCAAATCAAATCAAATATTTTTATTTAATTTCAAGTGCTAGAATATTCCTATTTGCAGAGCACTTAAAGTTAATTTATTAAAAAAAATAAGCGGAAAAAATAGCCCCCCCTTACTTAGTGTATTTTTCCACGCTGAGTTCAAAAATATACATTAAAATTTTTTCTATCTGTTCACTATGCAAATTAGGATAATTATTAATAAGAAATCTAAAAAAAGGAAACTAAAAATACGAATTATTATTTAGGAAACTGGGAGGTCCCAAAATTAGTAAAAATATATTTAGAAAAATCAAAAAATGCAAAAATTAGTTACCCAAAAATTGAGAAAAAAAACAGTGGGAAAAATCTGAAACAGCGAAAAAACATTTAATTTGGTCACAAAATGAGAAATTTTAAATGACAGGAATTTGACTTAAAATTACACAAAATACGGTAATGCAAAAGCCAGCCTAACACTGGTTGTTAAGCTATTTGAAGAACCTTCCGGTTTAATCCTCAACAGACCTGATATAAAACTAAAAACTATTGGGACTTGCAATTGCAGAAAAAGCTAAAAATGTTTTTTTTTCCAGTGCTTTTACTAGAGGTGCGCGCTTGAGCGATTTTTCCTACACGTAACGCACGATTCACGAAATTAAAATCTCTTGACGCACGATTCACGCACGAAATTTTTTAAGGGTTTTGCGACACGACACGATTCATGTACGATTAAAGGAAAGGTCACGAATGATCACGCACCATCAACCACCTCTGAATTTTTGCATGGAGAGACCTTACTTCTATCATGAGTGTCATGGCCATTCTATGCCCATTGTATGGAGCAGCTGCAAGCAGCGTATTTACGAAATCAAAAGCAAATCAGTTTTAGGAATAATATTATTATTGAAATTCAATAAAAAAAGTTCGTGAATACAGCATGACTTCTATTCATGAGGTTTATTTTTAACCAGCACGAATCACGCACGTATACACACACACGAAAGTCTGCGTTTTCTCACGATCATGTCGTGAAACTTCGTGACACACCATTCACGTTTAAATTCACGTCACGCGCGCACCTCTAGTTTTTACCCTGTTTTCGATAGACAACTGTTATTGTGTAAGGACTTTTCACTACATAATTTATCATTTGTATGAGAGTAAATTTAAACTGCAAACCACTGAAATTCCTACGATGGTTTGGTTTTATAGTTTCAACTTAAATGATTAGTTGTAACACAAGTCCCTCAAAGTGCATGGGACATGTATCAATTTTCATATATGTTCGAGCTTATTGATACACAAAACAATGGACGGAAAGTCTTCTCAGCGTTGGGCACGTAGTGATCTGTTGCGTCCTTGCACACAAAAGGGTTACAATTTACATGTGGCAACGACACAATAATTGTGTAAATTTATAAATAAACACAAAAAAAAAGTTTTTGCGTTCTTCCATTAGATTTTAGTGCCCTACATCATTGATAGGCATTTGCATAATCTACAAAAAAGTAGGCTGTAGAAAGGATTTGAAAATATGGCCGCCTTTGGTCTATATTGAGTTCTAGTCCCCCAACAGGGTTCGTAAAATCCACCAAAATTACTTTTACGCCATGATAAATAACATCAATGTAAAAAATAGTTATTTTCAGATATGAACACGAGCATTTTTGACACGATCGTTATTTACTGGCATGTCTCGTGTTAGTTATTTGAAAAAAAAAAAAAACATTTTTTCCCTATTTAAAATTTTTTATTTTCATGTCTGCAAATAACTATTTTTTACAGCTTGTATATTTTACTTTACTTTCACTTTATTTTCTAAACGTTTGGTTTTCTTTAAGTAGAAACTTGAAAATTTCATAATCTCAAGATTAAAATCCAAGTAACAACGTTTTGAGAATGTGTCTACTTTTCTTTTTAAGATCTCCAGAACTAAGACAACTTGGACGATTGAATCCAATTACTAACTCGTGCTCGCGTCAACTGATCCGGTGTTCTTTCGAAAATGCTGAACCGAACTGAAAGAAGCAAAAGGTTCGGTTGGTTTATTTCTTGCACTAGATTATTCTGCAATGGGTTGAGTTTCTTTACATTAATAACAGGCTTTGATGAGTGATTGCACCGTTTTTCTGCAGGTAGTAGTCCTATACGGATTTGCGAAGTAATGAGAAGTTTCAAACAAAAATTGAGGAAGTAATGATATCTTCACGCTATAAATTTAAAGTTTATTAAACATTTTTTAGGAATTCAAGGTAAATAATTTTTATAGAAGAAAAAATACTTTTGAAAATTGAAACCGGAAATAGCTCAAAAATTATGTTTAAATGTGTGGGGACCGCTATACCGCAGTGATTAGATCAAGTGATTTGTATCCCTGGTTTTAATAGATTAAATACGGATTTCTCATCTTTTATATAGCTGCTATATTCTAGATAAAAATACATTTTACACTGCTATTTGATAGTTTATGTGACTGTTTATGTTGAACATGAGAAATCGGCCCTAAGTGGATTTGAGTGTCATCTTGACGTAGACCTTAATTCAAATTTTAAACTGAAATCAATTAAAAATGATTCAATTTTAATATAAAATCATTTAAAGCCAATTTGGCATTCAACGTAAATTTTTAATTTTTGTTAATATTTGAGGCACTAATAATTTCATATTAATTTTCTGTTAATTTTCCAAAAATTTGAACCAATTTCTTAAGTTGTTTGTCTTCACTCATCTTCCCTTTCACTTATTTAACTATTAGTTAAACTGAAAATATTGCTCATCGAATAATGCTCAAGTTTTTAGTTGCCCCTTTGGCTATTTGCTCAACGAAATCCTTTTGAAATCAGATCCCTTTTAAGCGGGTGCCGCAAACAAAAGTTTCATTTACATAATTTCCCATTTAAAATGTAAGCCAAACAAACACACACACATACAGAAACACATACAGAGAGAGAAAAGAAATCAATAAAATTAGTGTATGGCAATCTGTATGCTAACAAAACCACAGCAAAAAGTAAACAAAAAGAAAATGTATTTGATTGATGTGGTCCTCTTCTACCAGCTCCTACGAAATAACTCCCCTCCACCCACTATTTTGTGGTTTCGTTTACATTTAGAGAGCTCTGAGGACATTAGCAATATCATATGTAACTGTGGCTGTTGTTGCCACAAAGAATCCACCAACAAAAACACACACACATTTTTCAATCAATGGGGAAAAAACTTGACAGGGAAAGAGATCAGACAAAACAAATGTCATTTATGGCATTCCTCGTATGCTCGTAAATGTCAAAGAAATGTTTATTTTAATGGAGTCGAAAAAAAGGCTATTAACACACTAAATCATCAACCCAACAGACACACTTTCGGACTTGCACAACCGGAAGCCGCCGGGTCAGTAAATTAATGGTCATTAATTTGACAAGGATGATTTCAATTTTAAAATCAAAATATTATTATTATTGAAATTTAATTGAATTAGTCCATTTACCAGTTATAACTCATTTCTATGGGTTTTCTCTTTTCACACTCTATTAATGTAGTCAACAGTCTCTGGTCAGTTAAATGCATCAAAATTCCGGAAACGTTATTCAGCACTTAGATTTATGCCTTTTTTTTTCTTCTCTTGTCCCTGCGTGCTTTTTGCTTTGCCAAAGCCCCAGCCAATTTGGGTCAGTAAGCATTGCGGGGCGACAAAGCTTGGTTGGGTGAGTCACTTGGCTTCTAATTGTCAATTGTGGTGGTGGGGTCTCTCCTCTGGGTGTGCCTTGGTACAACAAAACATAAAACCAAATTGAAAACTGTAAATATTATTAACCACCTAAAAATACCTGGCGTCTTGTTTTGATATTTTTCGTATGCAAATTTTACCATATTTTTGATACCGTTATGAGAGGGTTTATAATCAATTTTGAACCAGTTCACATCTAGTTTAAACCGGCTTTGAACCGATTTTCAGGAATGCAAACCGCACGGGAATTTCTGTTTTAAAACCACAGATAAGGTTCACAACTTTGTATTTAGGACCGACCGAATTTCTCTACAAAGAAATGGATTTAGTTGAAGAAAAACAAACAATATCTACTTTAATATGCCGTATACATAGTTAAAGACTTGCAAATTTCAATCTAAAGCTTCCCAAGAAGGAGTTCAAAGTGATGATTGGTATCAAGGGGAAAAAACACGATTGCAGATGGAAATGTTGTTTGATCAGGGAATAATACCGTAATCGGAACCCCTAACCTAAATAAACCGTTTAAAGCCAGGTACCGGTATCGAAAACGGAACCGATATTCAAATTGTTTTGAGAACCAAAAACCGTTATCCGTTATAATAGTAACCGAAAAAACCGAAATCATACCAAAACGCTAATACCGATATTGTTTCGGTTTCTTATTATTTAATTTATTGTTTTATGATTATTTCAAATATATATTTCTACTGGTAAAATTGCAGTATATACACTCAGAGAGAATTACCAGAATCAAATTCTCTTTTTAAGATATATAAGATATAGAAACTAAAATTTCCTAAATAGTGTAAACCCTTTTCCTTCGTAAATACAATCTCTTCAATAAAATGTAAAGAATTACTAAGTCTTACACAAATTCTCCCTTTAATAGGAAAACTATAATATTCATTTTAGAAATTAAGTTTCTGGATTTTAATCAAATTATGCCCTAAAAAATTCTGTTTTAATATTTCAAAAAATGTAATTTAAGAATGTAATGTAATGTAAAATGTAATGTTTTTGTGTTTTTTAGAGCTGATTACACCCCTTTGAGAATTTTACCAGCGTATTATGAGCTATATTGGACCGTTGTCTTATAGTATGGGCTCAACTCTATCCAAGACGCTAAAGATCTCTATTTTTAACGGAGATACGACAGATTTAAAAACAAATTACTTCGAACTATTATTAAGAAATATTTTTTCAGTTTTATGAGAAATAGCCTTAAGACGAGTTTTTCTGGGCGACATAAGAATAGAGAATTCCTTAATCGGCATATTTTCAGGACACCCCTTTTTAGTTCTATTACATCAATTAATTTTGTGGATATCTTGAAATAGTTAAATTAATATTAAAAAAATTCAACTTGTACCGGTACGTACTGGTATACCGAAATAAAAATCTGAGTACCGTATCGGAACTGAAATAAACTGAAAACCGAAATAGAACCTTTAAACGAAATTCTCATTTCAGTACGTACCGGAACCGGTACCAGAACCGATATTCGATTTCGGATTAATCCCTGAGTATGATCAATAGAACATCTTACCTGCCATTTTCACACCCCATACTTTTCTTTCCTTGAAGATTCGGCTAGATATACCTATTACCCTTAATGGTAACATAAATCCATACATTTTTTGAGAGTTAAAAAAAAAACAGAAATTTTGCAATAGCGAATGAAATATTTATTTGGAGCGATACATCAATTTTTAAAGGCTACGCCTGAGGTGGTTCATCCGTAAGCTCCCATTTTGTCATTCTTTTTCCAACACTTCATCCGATATCACACCAGAGGCAGCTGTAATGTTGTCTTCCTGTGCTGCAATTGTGGCTGGCTTGTCCCTGTACCCGGGAGCTTCACCTTACCCCACAAAAAAACAGAGTCTAGTTAGGGCATATCACATGACCTTGGCGGTCAATGGACGTGAAATTAATTGCTCACCAAATTCGTCTTTCAATTGGCATGTGCCACCGTCTTGTTGAAACCACATGTCAACCAAGTCCAATTCTTCCATTTTGGCACCCTTCTTCATTGAATGTAACGTTGCGATTTTTATGATGCCGCCGGTCCACAAACCACACCAAAAAGTACATTTTTCAGGGTGCATTGGAAGCTCTTTAACCCAAATTCGGCAATTCTGTTTGAGCCAAAAAAAGCTTCGTTGCTAAAGACAATTTTTCGATGCAAAATACATTACTTAAATAGAACAAATTTTGATAATATTGATTTAAGTCAAGAAACTTAATTTCTAAAATTTATATTAAAATTTTTCTAACATTTATTTTTTTTAGGAAGGATTTTTCTAAGACTTAAAAATTCATTACATATAATTAGAGGGTTTATATTTACCAAGGAATACTTTTTCCTCCTTTTAAGCGCGAATTTCTTAAATGTAAGAATTTTTTTGACTCTATTTTGCTATTTTCCAGTTGAAATACATTTTTGAAATTATGAGAAGTCAGTAAGATAAATAATATTAAACCGAACAGTACCGGCATTAGCGTTTCGGTATAATTCCGTTTTTTTTCGGATCCTATAGAACGGTTTTAGGTTCTCAAAAAGTTTTAATATCGTTTCCGGTAGAGATACCGGTACGTGGCTTGAAACGGTTATTTTCGGTTAACGGTTCCGGTATAATGCCCTGCCACCAATGCCTTCTGCGTTCTTTTTCTCAATCTCTTGGCTTGTGTGCAGAGAATCTTGTTCTTGGCTACTTCTTTACAGCTGGCGCCGGTATCTGGTGAAGGTGACCGTATGAGAAAAAGTTGTAAAGAAACAACTTTTTTTATTAGGAGTCGATCACAGGTCCTCCTGCACAGTAGACTCACACACTACCCACACTAATCGCATAAACTTGGATGGATCACTTCTTTCTGTTTAAAAATGTCAGCGATCCGAAAACACTCTTAGGGGGCATTGCTGGGAAGTCCGGTCTCACTCCTACTAGAGCGCTCTAAAACCGCTCCTAAGAAGTGTAGCTGTGGGAGTCTCTTTACAAAACTACTAGGAAGCGCTCTGGAAACGCTCCTAAGAAGAGTACCTGTGGTAGTCCCTTTTCAATCCAGTTTAGGAGCGCTCCGGACTTGGTTGGCTGGGCATATAAGAAAAGAATCTATCTAAAGTAAATTTTGTATGTAAATGTTAATGTATTTGCTAGTCTGCTCAAATTAGAACTCTTATCTATACACTTCTCATTTTCTGCTCTATTTTTGATGGCGTTTTCTGTGGTAATTAACTTTGAGCTGCTTTTGGCATAAAGTAGATTAAATTTTCTGAAAATTGAAAGCGCCCACAATGTGCCCCCCTTCCGTCCCACTACTCCCCCCATAAAGCCGAAAAAGAAAAGCCGCAAAACCGCAAAGAGTTTTACCCGCCGAGTCTCTCATTCAGTTAGTTGGCTTATAATGAGCAAAGTGGCCATTAACTGAAAAGTTTTTTCGGTCGCAATAAAAACTTGTTCTACAAAACTTATTGCACAATCGTCCCAGTTGGACCTCATTCTTGACATGAGATGGCATTTAACTTTTGACTTGACAGTTTCTGACAGGAACGAGAGGAGAGATCGTGAGTTCACTGAACGTTCAACTGGGCGCGCGGGTGAAGCCAACTCTTTGGTTTCAATTTTGCATTCGAAAACGAAACGAGTTTTGTGTTTGGCTAAGCAAAACTTTTTGGTACGTGGTAAGATCTCTTTGGCGTTAAATGGGTGAAAAGCAGCAATAAAAATTGTCTGCCGCGTGAAGTGCAAAGACAACGACGGAGACGGAGACCGGCTGACTATGACAAACTCTTGGCCAGGCGGCAGTGAAAGTGATTGATTTTTTGTTCGCCGACTTTTGTACTAAAGGAAATTTCGCTTTTTTTTATGGTTTACCTAATGTTTTTTGGGGCGTGTGTGTGTGTGTGCGTGTGTAATTTCTAATGTCGAATTTGGTGTTTTTTTTTGTTTAGAGTTTTGATGAGGCGATAGATCATGGCAAATAATAATAATGAGTTGATAACAAACGCGTACACACATACATATATGAAACCTGTTTAACAAGTTTAGGTAAATTGTAAGTCCAATAAACTAGTTTGAAAATATTAACAATTGAGTTAAGAAAACGCTTCAATGAAAATTAAAAATTACTTGCTAAAAATATGATTAAAAAACTTATACATTCACATTTCTCTAATATGGGGCACAAGATTTACACACTTCAAAATTCTTTTACCCACAACAAGCCTCAAATCAATCACAATATGGGAAGTTTGCCTTATTTAAAACAATTCAGAACCCTTTTTTATTTATTCTGATCAAACTCGTTCAGAATTTTTGTTGGTTATTGTAAAATAGTCTTTCACATGCTCTTTTCAACTTATTCCCACATTTAATATATAAATTTTTGCTAGTTTTGACTTCATTATTAAGCTCAAGTTAATTTTCATCAATATGTTTATTTTAGTTTGGGAGTAGAGAGTTTATTTTAAATAATATGGTTATGACTAAGGAACCGATTTTAGCTCGATTCGAAACATTTTATAAGGAGATGAACTGTTCTAGCGAATAAGCAAAATTTTTTATTTTCCACATTTTGATTAAGTGAATCCTCTGGTTCAGTAAATCGATATTATTTGCATAAATTGTTTGCTTAATGTGTCTTAAATGTGGAGGTAGTGTGATTTTTCGATGTTCGAAACCAGGTGTTATATATAGTTAGAATTGTTGACAAAATTTACATGAAATTCTGAACTTTTTGTTCCAAAGTGTATCAAAAAACCAATTTTCAAATTTTTTTGATCGTAGTCCTAATCTGAGGACCCCGCCGGGTTTTTTTTTCGAGGCAGGTGTCTTCAGACCACTATAACTTTGGTTCTATTGAATATTTTTCGCTAAAAATTTAACTGTATACTCTTGAAATATGTATAAATAATTGGTAAAAAGTTCAATGTTCTATCTCTTTATTGTTCAATGTTATATCTCTTTACAATGGAATCCCAAAAAATTACCAAAAATTAAGGCTTCAAACCAGAGGACCCCCTTAAAAATTTAATTCGAATCGTTTCCAGAGCTCTTATAGTGTTATTACATTAGAGTCGCAACGAGGTCGCAAGCAACAGTTCGTCAATAATCAACAAAAAGTGTATAATCCGAATTCGATCGATCGGAATTACTTCTAAGAAACGATTAGAGAATTTGATCAACAAATTTTTCCCTTAAGACAGTCAAATGAAGATATTTAAAAATTGTAAGTTGTTTGCCAAATAACGCAATCGGTTTTAGGAAACGAAAACTTTTGCCAATTTCGATTCCGCATGATTTGATCGGAATCGAAAACGGGAACAGACCTGAATATATTTTGTCAATGTTCTTCAGAAAATCAAGTGGTTTTCTTTCTTTTTATTTCTTATTTTTCACTACTCAGAAATGGTACCATGTCCCCATTAAATGGTCTTTTGTGAGCAAGTGAGGCACCCTTCCGGCACAGGGTTTAATTAATTTTTTTTATAGAAATCATTCAAGAAATTTAACAATATATCGAAAATATTTCTTGATACATTTAAACAAAGCAAACACCAAATGACTTGGTTACATAATCCTAAGAGTTCAACTTACTTTAAGGCACTTCAAATGTACAAAACATAAAAAGGAATTTCCCTTTTTGTGTCAAAATACGTGCAATCACCAGGTGTACTTCACTTCACTTGGTACAACATACGCATATGTACGAGTATGCTAAGTTATAGTTGTGGGAATTATGTACGAGTATCTATGTACTGTTCCATCCTCAACTCCTACCCAACTTGCTTTTGCGTGCAAAATTAAATATTCATGTGTGTGAGTACCTTGGAATTTAGGCAAAGTTGTTAAAGTAGCGGGTTATGTAGCTATATAAGCCACAAACACTCGTACACACATAGATACATACATATATATGAAGCAAACAAAAAGAAATATTTTGGCATGTTTCACGACAAATTTTTTCGTTGGCCAAAAGCAAGGAAAAAAGGACTGTAACAGCTGAGAGGTTGCCTAGGTAGCCTGGTATTTTGATTATTTTTTAACAAAACATATTTATATATATATATGAAACAACAACGTCATGGGGCAAAGGTAAAAGAAACTTCTTGTTATGCTTTTGATTTTCTACTGAGGTTAAGAGCGTTGGCAGTAGGAGAAGCGTTTTCATATTGAAGGTTAAAAGTGAGCAATCTGTTTGCAACCAAAGAAAATATATTTGAATTGGTAGCAAAGCTTTTCTTTAGACTGAGGGCAAAAAAGATTAACCAATTGGTTGGTGGGGAGAATCACTATCTGACATTGCTATATTAAAGTTATCTGAAAATTAAGTTTAAGAAAATTTTACAATGCAATAATATTTGTAGAAAAGTCTGAAAAAGTGTTCAATGAATTATAAAAATGATAAAAATTTGTATTACAATAGAGTTTTGAAAAATTTCACCCACAAGTAGCTAAAATATGTGAACATGGTGACAACTTAACCACCATTCCAAAAATGTAAGTAACAACGGTGCAATGCGTTGATTTGTATTTCCATTCGAGTTCAGCACAAGGTCACAAATTCTATTCCCAGACAAAGCATAGCTGTCATTAAAAGATTTTTCTTTAGATTTCATAAAGAAATAAATAAACCAAAACAGGTGTTGGTTCTTGAAAAGTAAAATAATGCCCGAATTCTAAGGATTAAGGCAGCATCATGTTCAGCACGTGCGAGAACATTCATTCGTATCCCAATGTTCTTAATTTGAGAACAAGTGTGCTTGACAGACTTTCGTCAACAAATTTTCCTGATTTTAGAATTTTTATAAGTACTTATTTTCTCGGTGTACCTAGGAACCATATTTATGCAGAAACTATCCTTTACAAAAACACATCTAGGACGAATCAAAATCTGGAAAAAAAAGAAAAAAAGAATCATCTAAATGATTAAAGTAAAAATTTCAACTTAAAGTGGAGCTTACTGTTGACTTGGTTAAAATGACAGAACAAAGCAGAATTTCTTAAGACCTGCTACAAATTGTAAACTATCAAACTAAGTGACAGATCCATGGGTAGCGCAAATGGATTGTTTAGATCATGTCACAAATGGGGCAAGATAATATGGATTTATAAAGCAAGATGTGATCTGATAATCTTAAAGAAGCATTTGAGAAATGTGACAGTTGAATGTAAAAATCTGGATATTACAGACCGCCCCCAAAGGGCCAAGTCGAGCTTCTCTCAATGTCATGTGTCTTTTAATTTTCGCTAAAGAGCAAGGTATCTACAGTTTAAGGCCGAATCCGAACGGCAAAGTTTTTGAGAAGACAGATGAATACACCTTATGCAAAGTAAAAGCAAGCGAGGACTTACAAAATTTTTAAGGCAAAACGCCAATTCTCAAAAATATACGAGCTAAATACTTTGGAAAATCAGTACTCAAGCAAGATAAAACGAGAGCGTAAGTTAAAGTCGGCCCTGCTCGACTTCGATATACCCGTTACTCAGGATATAAACATGTTCTTATTGTGGGAGAAATGAGTTTCTTTCCAATTTGCGGGGGAGGCAACCCTACTATAGCTCATCTGATCAGGAAATGATGTATAGCTGATCGATAGGTAATAATTATTAAAATATATGTCTAGAGGGTTCAAACAATCTATTTTCAAAATTGTGGGTGATATGAGGTATTTTTTAAATTGCGGGGGCGTGAACTTTTCTATCGTTCATCTGATCAGGAAACGACGTATGGCGGATCGATAGGTAGTGATGATTAAAATATATGTCTCGAGGGTTCGAATAATCTATTTTCAAAATTGTGGGAGATATGAGGTATTTTTCAAATTGCGGGGGTGGCAACTCTATTATAGTTCATCTGATCGAAAAATGATGTATGGCGGATCGATAGGTAATGAGGATTAAGATATATGTCTAGAAGGTTCAAACAATCTATTTTCAAAATTGTGGGAGATATGATTTTTTTTTCAAATTGCGGGGGAGGCAACTTTTCAATCGTTCATCTGATCGAAAAATGATGTATGGCTGATCAATAGGCAATAATTATTAAAATATATGTCTAGAAGGTTCAAACAATCTATTTTCAAAATTGTGGGAGATATGAGGTATTTTACAAATTGCGGGGGCGGCAACTCTACTATCGTTGATCTGATCGAAAAATGATGTATGGCGGATCGATAGGTAATGATGATTAAGATATATGTCTAGAAGGTTTGAACAGTCTATTTTCAAAATTGTGGAAGATATGAGGTTTTTTTCAAATTGCGGGGGCGGGAGGGGGCGTGGCAAAAATTTGAAACAAACTTGATCTGCCTGCAGACAATACAAGTCTACACTGAAAATTTGGTAGCTCTAGCTCTTATAGTCTCTGAGATCTAGGTGTTCATACGGACAGACGGACGGACGGACGGACGACGGACAGACGGACATGTCTATATCGACTCGGCTATTGATGCTGATCAAGAATATATATACTTTATGGGGTCGGAAATGCTTCCTTCTGCCTGTTACATACATTTGCACGAACTTAGTATACCCTTTTTACTCTACGAGTAACGGGTATAATAAATACAATATTAAATAGGAAAGACGAGGAGGATTTGCTAACTACATCAGAAGCGCTTTCTTATACAATAAAGTTATCATTACTGAATTAGTTATTCTCACGTGTTCTACAAATCGCTTCCGTTTTAAAATTGACACAAATCGTAGAGGAATGGGGACGTTTTCGGATCGGAAGCGATTTGTAGAACACGTGGTATCAATTATCTTTTTACTCAACAGCAGATTTAATATAAATGTCTTATTGTTCGAAAAAAAAAACCATTGATCAGGACGTCAAGCTGAGTTCATTTTCGCTTGTACGTCCGAAAGCGAAAAGTGTATATTAATTTTGCCCAGAAGTTTCTAACGCATAGAAATATTCATTTCCGACCCCATAAACTATATATATTCTTGATCAGGACGACGAGCTGAGTTCATTTCCGCTTGTCCGTCTGTCCGTCTGTCTGTCTGTCCGTCTGTCCGTCTGTCTGTCTGTCTGTTTCTACGCGAACTAGTCCCTCAGTTTCAAAGCTATCGAGCTAAAATTTTGCACAGAGTCTTCTTTTTACTGCACGCAACCGTCTTCTTTTTACTGTCGGAACCGGCCGGATCGGATGACTATATCATATAGCTGCCATAGGAACGATCGGTCTGAGAACTAGTTCTAGTGAGAAAAACTTTTTGTTTTCCATCGTAGCGTCACTAAACTTGGTATATGTTAGTTTTATATGCTTCCACATAATTCTGGAAATATGTATCAAAATCGAATCACCATAGCATATAGCTGCCAAAGAACCGGTCAAAAAACTACTTCAAATGAGAAAAACTTTTTTGTTTTCTATCGTAGCGTCCCCAATCTTGGTATATATTAGTTTTATATGCTTTCACATAATTTTGAAAAAATTTATCAAAATCGGATGACTTAGCATATAGCTGCCATTGAACCGATCGGTCGGAAAATGTGTTTTACTAAGAAAAGTTTTTTTTAATGGTATCAAATTTTTATTATCAATGATTTAAAAATTTTTTAATACTTGATATCTATATCCTATATATTTTTTACCGGTTAAACTAGTTGGAGTAAACTTTTTCAAGAGTATTAAAACTTCGGCACAGTCGTAGTTAGCTTTGCCTTCTTGTTTTTTGTAATATACACTTAATGAATACATTAATCAGTAGAAAAACAATTACGACGATTCGTTACTAGTTACTTTACTAGTTCTGTATAAGATGGTAAGTCACAAAAGGCTCGGGAGATTCTTCGTCCCTGCAGAGGCAGTTTTAAATTTTTAATTTATAACCATTTTATAAACTTGGCAAAGAAGTAAACAAATAGTTGAAATTTATAAAAACGGTGAAAGTCTATTATTAATCAGTAATTGTTTTCGGGACTAAGCTTCTGCAAACAACAAACTTACTCAGCATTTATGCGCAATATTTTGTCTTTCACTAACTTTGTATATGCAAAAAAAGAGGTGCGTATAAAAGTAGTTAGTGTTAGTAAGAGTTTTAAAGCACCCAAAGCATCAATGATTTCTTTTTGTTGCACATAGAAAAATGTCGAGGTCAACGTTTTTCATACCCAGAAGATGTGCTGTTGCTACCTTTGAAAATACTTGTTTTTGAGCTACCCACTGCTCAGTGTCAAAATTGCTCAAATGCCAAAACTTTGTAAGTAAGGTTATGGTTAAACTAGCTATTCCGGAAACTTAAAAGGCAACCCACCTAACCTAGTCAGAGATGCATGTAATAGTTGAAGCCGTTCAACTACTTTGGATAAACTCATTTTTCGCATAATTGAAAAAAAAAAACCTGAAGCAAAACCAACCTCATTTTATAAACTCTCAATAAAGTTCCGTCTCCGTTTAGTTTTCCATATAAAAATTCACATAATTATTGAGAGGGAAATTGACATTGACAATTGCTCGCAAATTTCCACAGAAATGAAATGAAAGTCTTGTCTCTCTTTTCTATGCGAAAGCAATTAAAAGCTGAGATGAGAAAAAGAAAAGAAAATTCAACTTTTTCCTGGTCATTAAAAGTAAAATAAAAGTAAATGATGGTGGAGAAGGGGGGGAATTAACTACTCGTAGTATGTATACGATTTTCCACACGGATTTTCGTACATAAATCAAAAGGCAAGTTGTATGAGCTCTGCCGAGCTTCAAACTTGGTCGCAGCTGGTGATTGTCTAAAAATAGAAACAAGTTTTTCGCTTGCGGAAAAAAAACACAACAAAATAATTTTTCAAATAGGTGTGAAAACTGCTGCTGCAGTTTGGAGAGTTAAGGTGAAGGGTTAGCCGGCCACAAGAGACCCAAAAGTTTTTAGTGTTCTAGTTTTTATGGTGTTGAAACATAACTTTGGCAGTTTAATTTAGGTGTTAACGGGAGACTGGGGTCAAGGGCACTTAAGAGTAAACGAAGTAGAAAAAAGCGTGTGAAAATCACATTGATTTAGTATCTCCAGGCTGTCATCGATCACAGCAGCTTCTAAGCCTCCCTTTGAGACGCACAGAAAATTGATGAACCATGAGAAGTCGCCGCTGAACCACAACCAAAACGAATGTCATAAAGTTAACCAGTAGTTAGTTGCAGCCGATGCGCCGCGTCTCTCTATGGCTACTTAAAGATTTACAGCGCGACGCTTCAGCCATAAATTGTGCTTGGTAATTGTACAGAACAAGAAATAAAAAATAAAACAAAACAGAAAAATACTTTGGAAACACCAAAACGTTCTCTTCAAGGCTGTCAGCTACTAAACATAATGATTCTTGGGTTTGTTCTTTTCCCCTTGCAAACAAAAAAAAACAAAATGTTTTTTTTTTGCATTTAAAATAAAGTATCTTTTTTAAGGTGTTCACTGTCCGTCAGAGTTTAAAAATAAACCATAATATTGTTAACACTGTTTTGGTGTGTGTGTGTGTGGTAATGTCTGAAGTTTGCACATTAGTTAATGAATTTGTAGGGGAGTAGCAACAATAAAAATCATAGTTTTGTATTACCAACTATGGTCGACTGATTACACTAAACAACATCACAAGTTGGTCTCCGATTTCCCCCATTAAACAACAAAAAAAGTTGTTTTCAATGCAAGCAACTTGGTTTTATGCCGACTAACTGACTGACTCATCCACGCACAGGCCAAACTATTAAGCTGCATTTTGGAAGCGACTTGTGTCAGTTTAACAACATTTATAATTAAACAATTGATTATAAATAAAAGCGGGTGGAACATAAGTAGTACTTATTAAGTACCCATCCTAGCCATTAAGATTAGTTTGTTGTTTCTTAAATTTTATTGTTCAACATTCGTCTTTGTTGCGAATATTTAAATTAAACATTTTACAATCATAACTTGGATCGATCATAAACCTGCAACAGACTTTTCGGACAATTTTATCATACCAACAAAAAACCAAAACCTACTAACTGTGAAGCAAGTAACTAACACAATTTAAAAATAACACGGTCTTACTACTGCATACACTTTGATAGAATATCTGGTTGCAATAAATATCTTAAACCTTTCTTTACAACCCTGGACAACCCTTCAAGTTACAATAATTATTCATAAAATAATTTGCTCAAATGTATCCTCATATCTTTACAAAATGTTAAACTTTTGCGTCGAGGAATAAATAATAATATAATATGTTAGTTCTTAAAGACACTTTAAAAGTTGATAAAATGTTTCACCACGTCTTTTAAGCGTCGTAGCCACTCCTCATCAAAAACGGATAATGGAAGATACTTTAAAAGTTGATAAAATGTTTCACCACGTCTTTCAAGCGTCGTATCCACTCCTCATCAAAAACGTATATATTCGATTACGTTTGAGATCGTCATACAAATATCTCACGGATTTAATAGAAGGAAAATGAATGTCATAGACTTCTGGTACACACCCTTTTAATAGTGTGCGTAACGCTATATGTATCAGAGATCGCAAAATCGCAATTTTCATAAACTTGCAAAGTGTATATTCATTTTGCAACCCACACAAATAATTTAATTCATACTCAGGGTGGCTGATGAATATTGCTACATTAAGAGATACAATTAGGCCGACAAAAAAATCGATTTTTTTATTTTTGCCTAAAAAGTTAGTAAATTTTCTGGAGAATACAATGGTGAACGTCCCATATTGAAATTAAAATCCTTTTTATCGTCGTTTTTCGAAGACGCTTCATAGAGAGAATACACTTATACGAGTACGAGAATACACTTTTCCACAAAACAGTATTTTTGAAGTTGGTGTAGAGGATCAAAATCCAATCAACCGATTTGGTTGAAACTTTGAGTATTTTTCTTTATAACATTAGCTACTATATGAACTAAAAAGTTTCGGAATTTTATAAAAATTTAAAAATTTTTAATTGCAATTTTTAGTTAATCGACTAATTACACTGCGATAGTTTTCAAAAAATTAAAAAGACATGACCGAACTCGACGGCTTCCGCCTATTTCGAGTCCTAGGAATCGAACTGCCTCATTACTTTTTTGTGTTGTAATGAAGGTTTCATACAAATTTTTTTTTTAAGTTTTTTACGGAGTTAAAATTTTTTTGTAAATTCCAATATCATGATATTTTATTCTCGTGAAATCTGAATAAATAGATTTAAATGTCCTCTAATTTTCTACTTTTACAGATTTTCGATATCATTGCGCTTTCAAAAAGTTATATAATTTTTTTACAATTTAGAAAAAAAATGTAGCTTGATGAAAAAAAATAAATTTTGTTTGAAGCCATCGTTTTAACTGATAAAACTAATGATACAGTTCGATTCCCAGGGCCCAAAATAGTGGAAACCCCTTTAAAGTTGACCATGTCTTTTTTTCGACTTGCACTGTGTTATAAGTGTAAGAAAGCTTAAATTACTTTGTTTTTTATTTTCGTATAAAAATTACGGTATGAATTACCGTGAATTGGTACGGTGCCTCTTTGAACCACGTACAACCGCTATTTTGGAAAAAAAGAAAGAATTTTGTATATTTACTAAGATTATGTTAATCTGGCTAAGAAATTTAGTTTGAATAAAATTAAAACTTTTATATAAAAAAAAATGTATAATGAATCAATTTTTTTCCCGTCCTAATTGTATCTCCTCCCGTAACAACGTACAGTCAAACTTTACAGTGAATAATTTTGAATTAAAATTACACGGCTCAACAAAATGGAACACGATTTTTCCCCAATGAATCAAAACAGCTTTTTACAAAGTATTTTGGGCCGCTAAAAACGCAAATCGATTTGAAAAAAAATCTATCGGCTAGTTATCGAAATTTGATCGATAATCGTTTTTTGCGATTTTTTTTAAAGTTGCCTCCACTTAAATTATCATTACTTAATTGTTATTGCTCTGATTTGAAAGTTCAAAGAAGATTTAATTAGTAAAAACTTGCTCAAATATTTCGTACTCAGACAAAAATGCGATAGGGTGAGTAGTTTTAATTCTATGGGCTCAAATTTATAAAAATAAAACAACTTTTTTTTTTTTGCTGATTTTTTAAATTTATCGGACGTTCAATGCTTGTAAATGCATTTACATAAAAAAAAGTGAATTGTTTATTTATTTAACAGTAAATTAATTAAATTAATTTAATTTTCTTTTTAAATAGCCCTCAATCGCAGAAATCGGACATAAAATGGCATTTTTATAAAAGTTTTACGGAAAAAAGACAAAATTGTAATTTTTAGATGTGGCTGTTTTGCTGACAAGTTTTTAAATGAAAATGCTGAAAAATTCTCCCCAATACACAAACCCAACCTTTTCTAAAGTATTTTAGCCCTCTAAACACGTAAATCGCAATGAAAAATAAATCGATTGAATTATTATCGATAAACTATTTTCTCGATTTTTTCGTAATTTGCCTCTGTTTAAATTCTTATAGTTTCTGTGTTTTTGCACCGATTTTAAAATTCTAAAAACTAATAAAAAGATGTAGCTTAGACGAATTTTGCGTAGTCCGACAACAATTTGCTAGTGTGAGCGTTTTATATGCTATGGGTACACCTTAACCATTGCACAATGGTCCCAAAGTCGATTTTTTGGCATAAAGTCTAATTATAAAGATATCTGGACGAAATTTGGTTTATACACATATTTTGGGTCCCTAAGACGACTTGGAAAGATTCGTTCGATTTAGACCATTATTTTATATAGTTGCCATATAAACGATCTGGCCAATTTTCACTAACTTTGTTGTTTGTTAAACTATAACTAATAATTATATATATATATATATATACTAATAATATATAATTAAAATCACAAATCAAAATTTTTGTACTTTATGCTAAAAAAATCGACTTTGAACCCGCGAATCGAACCTCCGCAAAAATTATTTGCGTTTGCAGCCCAGAAAGCTACAACTCCAAAGTAAACATTTTTACTGTAATACCGACAAAACTTTTAAATGAAAATATAAAATTTCCAGTGATTTCTAAAACACCCCTGATATGATAATACTATGCCAAAGAAGATGGGAACAGTGTAAACTCAATTCTATGGACCAAAGAATTCTAATGAAAAATGCAAATACTTTAATAATACGGCCCGGTATGGGACCGATTGTTTCTATGAAAAGAATCATTTTCAATGCTCATATGTAAAAGACTTTGCGAATTGACTACATTGAAAACTTCTTTCATGGTAAATGCACCTTACCAACTGTTCATCAGTCTCCCCACCCTTCCGTTTCGCCTCAAGGAAGTTGCTGCTCTTTAACTTTGTTTTTGCTTTATTAATTTAACTAGTACGGCTGCCCATGGCTTTTTAATGAACACAAATGACACAGTTTTCTTGGCAAACAACAGGTAGTAGTAAGTACCACAAGTACACCAACAGCTCTGACGCCCCTTCATTCCCATATACGAATGCCTATCCTATGCAAAACTAACAGCAACAATAAGGGGAGAATGGGCATAAAATATCTAGAGCCGTTACAACGGAAGTTTTCTAATGTTTTTGTGCTGTTGCTGTTTGATGTAAGCGGATACACAATACAATGAGTGCAAAAAAAAATGAGAGAGAAGAAAATGAAAGAAAAACGAGCGCGGCATGACAATGTTTAAAGTTAATAATAGCAAAACAGCCAGCCAACAAAATGACAATGAACCGGACCACACACTGCAATGAGCATGGAAAAATTAAAACAAAAGCCAGTGAAGATTTCACATTTGATATTTGTTGTGTTCGCTGTTTACAGTTTGTGTGTTACTCCTATCACAATAACCTAGTTAGGCCCAAGCTAAATTGTGATTAACTACAAAAGACAAAGCACTTAGAAGTCGTCCAAGGCAACGTGTGAATGGAATTAATGAGACGAGACTGAAAAGCTTTGAGAGCTGGGCTGGTTGGGGTTTGGGTTAGCCCAAAAGAGAAAGTCCCTTCTTTCTACGAGTGACTGACTGACTTGCGGGAAGTGCATTGTACAGTGGGGCAAACGCAGTTAGAGGTAGGGGGTTATGATCAAAAAATCCTATATTTTACTGAGTTTGACATTACTAATATTAAGTATACCATTTTCATTTCAAGAAAGATTTCAGTAGTACATAATACTTCAATATGTTTTTAACTCACAAACAAAATCTCAAAATCTATCACTGCCAACTTCTTACTACTTTTAAGCTTGTTAACATTTGACAACTCTGCACATTATCTTTATTTTATCATGTTGGCAACCCAGAACTCGTTTCCTAATCAGTGCCGTATAACAAAATACATCGACACATTAAACAACATAAAAAACAAGGCAATCAAAATATCCTATATGTCGCATTGGTATCCAGCCCCAAGTTCTGTACTAGAGTTGTGCCGATTTTCATGAACTAGTTCGATTGAACTATACATTTAAATGAACAAATGAACTGGGTCTCAGTGTTTGAACTATAGTTCATTTTTTGAACAATAGTTCGTTTTTGAACTAAAGTTCATTTTTTGAACTAGTTTCTAGTTCTGGTTCAAAAAATGAACTATAATTAAAAAATTAACCATAACTCGAAAGTGAATAGTTCATCAAAAAAATTAACAAATGAACTAGGTCATTGAAATGAACTAGATTCTCCAACTCTCTTCGGTACTCGTTCTCAGTATATCTGTTCTTATTTCAAAAAAAAAGAACAGACTGTTATTTAATTTAAGTTTGATCTAACTTAATTTTTTTTTGCTTTTTCGAAGATTGTCTCGACTTATTTAAAGTATGCCGAATTTATTTCAAAATCCTATTTCGAAAATTTCGTTGACTTAAGTCGAGTTTGTTTGAACTATAGTTCATTTTTTAAACTATAGTTCATTTTTTGAACTAGTTTTTAGTTCTAGTTCAAAAATGAAGTTTCTAGTTCTAGTTCAAAAAACTATAATAAAAAAATGAACTATAATTAAAAAATGAACTATAACCCGAAAGTGAAAAGTTCATCAAAAAATTAACAAATGAACTAGGTCATTGAAATGAACTAGATTCTCCAACTCTCTTCTGTACTCGTTCTCAGTATATCTGTTCTTATTTCAAAAAAAAAGAAGAGACTGTTATTTAATTTAAGTTTGATCTAACTTAATTTAAGATTTTTTTTGCTTGTTTGAAGATTGTCTCGATTTATTTAAAGTATGCCGAATTTATTTCAAAATCCTATTTTAAAAATTTCGTTGACTTAAGTCGAGTCTGTTTGAACTATAGTTCATTTTTGAAACTATAGTTCTTTTGTTGAACTAGTTGTTGTTGTTGTAACGGTTGACTTCCCATGTACCGAGGTTGGCAATCCTTGGGCAGCGTACTGGACGCTGCGTCGGTTCCGGGACTGAGACCCGATTGCCGTGGGAACCGCTGTTGTTGAACTAGTTTCTAGTTCTAGTTCAAAAAATGAACTGTAATTAAAAAGTTAACTATAATTAAAAAATGAACTATAACTCGAAAGTGAAAAGTTCATCAAAAAATGATCTAATGAACTAGGTCATTGAAATAAACTAGATTCTCCAACTCTATTCTGTACTCGTTCTCAGTATTTCTGTTCTCATTTAAAACAAAAAAAGAATGTTATTTAATTTGGTCTTACTTAATTTAAGATTGTTTTTACTTTTTTAAAGATTGTCCAGATTTATTTAAAGTATGCTGTTTTTTTTTTGAAAAATTTTTTTTTGACAATTTTGTTGACTTAAGTCGAGTCTGGTTGAACTTAATTTTTGTACATCCTTTTTCTCTCTGTGTACTCGATGAAAAATCGAAAGATCGTTAATAAATGTATAATTCAGACATTTTACTTGATTTTTAAGCGGTCCAGTTCCATTTTAGGCAACATACAGTATCCAGGAAATTGATTTCCCAATTTTTTTAATCACTCTGAACTTTTTGTCGTAAGTTGATACTTATATTTATCACCTTTTCGATTTAAAACGTCTTGTATTTCTGCTTTTAAAAAAAAATACAATTTTCGTGTTACTTCATGCGGTGTTAATTAAGCACGAGCATGCACGAAACTAAATTTTAATACAAGCGCAATACAGGCCACGATAAAAGCACAGCCCGCGTCCATCTCCAAGTTGTTTTAAGGGGGTATTCTACCTTTGACGAGTGATTTATGAGTGTTTTTTACAAAAATTCTGGAGGGAAAACCATAAGAGTTTTTTCAATTTGGTTTTTTGTTTTGTGTTATTAATTAATTAAATAGTAAAATAAAAAAAAAAATTTTGGAATTCGAGGGCTGTTCAAAAAGTTATCGGCCTGCCAATTAAGGCCTCAAAAAAAAAGGTGTAGAGGTGGTGGCCATGATTCCGGGACTTCAGGTTATCGGAATTGAAAACGGTAAATGAGGTTATGATCAGAATTGATGTAATTCTGGCCCGTACCTCGATCATAAAAAAAAATTTTTTTTCTAAAATTTACAAACATTTAAAAAAAAATTAGATTTTCGACGTTTTTTTTGTTGTTTAGTGAAAAAAAAATAGTAAAAAATTTTTTATCTTCATGATTGAGGTACGGGCCAGAATTACATCAATTCTGCGTCGATTGCAACATGGCTCATCAAAATCGGTTCAGTAGAACTGGCCCAATCATGGCTACCAGGTCAAAAAACGTGGTTTAGAGAAAAACGCGGTTAAAGTTTTCAGCAACGTTGAAAATACTCACATTGGCAAGAACATTGCTCTACAAAAACGGATATATCTGCTAAACTCTTTCGAATAATTGAAAATGGTTTAAAGGAGATGAAAGGGGAATGTTCAAGCTGTAATAATAAGGCAAAACAAAAAAATCGAAAAAAAATATTTTCAAAGGTAGAAGACCCCCTTAAGCGTTAAAATGCCAACCTATATGTAGGTATGACCGTGATTAAATTAAGATCGTTTTGTTCTTAAAATTGTAACGTTATTTTGGTCCTTTTTTATTGCATCATCAAAATAATTATAAATTAAATAAAAAAGAGTAAAAGTAAATAACTATCAAATTCAAGAATCCAAAAAGATCTTCTTTCAAGTTTAAGTGAATTTATAATTCCGAAACGAACTTGAAATAAGAATTTTGTTCTCAGATTTGGAAATTCCGAACTTAGTCAGCTTCCCTGTTTCCCCTGTTTAAGTACGGAATTATTGATTTTTTTTCTGTTTAAAATACAGAAAATATTTATTAATTAGTTTAGTGTTTCCTAACCACAGTGCCTCTCATAGCCTACCCAAAAAAAATGCGTGTCATGACTTGAAACAATTTATAATGCGGCTTGCAGTTGCGGGCTTAGGAATGGTTATGAAGTCTTCCCTTCTACTTCCCTCTCCCTCTCCCTCTCCTCCTCCCTCCTCCTTCTTCTTCTTCACAACTCTGACTCCACTCAATCATTAACAGTCATGACGCAAATTGCTCAGCCATTCAAAGTTAGATCTTTTTCGGCCCTCGCCATTGGAAAAACTTTCGCGCATAAATTAGGCTAATATCTCAGAGGTAGAGCGGCAAAAATAGTGCACCACCGAAACAGATTACAGTGTTTAACATCAGGCGGGTAGGGACGAGGACAGGATCTACCTTGTGCTAATGATAGCCACAATGCTGTCAGCTGTGTGCAGGCCAAAAGTCTGCTGGGATTTTGTGGTAATTTAGATGGAAGCTCATTGGAGTCGCTCGCCTTGGACGCTGCTGTTAAAGCAACATTTTTGCGATTTTTAATGTGAGCAATTTTCGCAGACAAGAAAAACCCTAATCGAGGTCAAAGATACGAGTAAGTGAATTAGCTAGGAGGTTGGTCGCTATCTTGGTGAAAATGAAGTGCAAGACACTAAGAGAGAGAATAATAGAGATATGCCGTAATTAGCCAAGTTGAACTAAATGATAAAAAGAATATTCTTTGTGATTTTTCTGAACGGATACACCTAAATTATGGTCAAGATTGTATATAATTAACATTGTGTAACTAAGTTCTGGTGTCTCAGTTTAAACTATGTGGGTCGAAAGTCGGTCAATCACGACTTCAATATACCCTGTACCAGCGCTCTCGAAAGATACTTTAACTATTTTGATTCCTATGGGCAGGCACGTAGCTAGGAGGGACTCTGGGAGCTCAGCCCCAACCAAACTATAAAATATCTGGGCATATAATCGAGACATTTTAAGATTTTAGTGTCAAAAATTAATTTCTGCCGACTTCGCTGAGAGATATTAACCTTATCATCGAGTCAAAGACATCATACCAAATTTCAGTATAATGCATCTTCCAGTTTGTTTGGAATTGATAAACTGGATAAGGTGCAATTAGGTCCTACTAACCACCCGGAATTCTAAAACATTCTCCAAATTTTGCACATTTTGTTGTATTCAAGCTTGACTTTGTTCAGTTTGCTCATTTATTTAATGTATTTTAGGCTAGAAATACACTATCTTCACCAAATCACGAAGAAGAAAAAGATTCTTTAGAATCCGAACAAAAGTTCTGTATACCAATCCCTCTGATCTACCCCTAACTACTTTATTTATCAGTGCTGAATTCAGGCCAAAGCTTTAGGAATTGCTTCAAGTCATGTCAATTTCAGTTCTACCCGTAAAACTCACCCATAAGTTCGGTACTGGAAATCCATTTGCAACTTTTAAAATTAAGTTTAATTAGCATATTCTGTTTATGATAAACGGTGCATATAAATAGCCGCACGCAATTTTTTCTGTGTACGAGTACTCAGAGAGGAGAGAGCATCAATTGGTGAATGCAGATAAAAAGAGAAGCAAAAATAAGATAAGCAAGAAACAAAACAACAACACTAGCAATGCAAAATTAACCGTTATATTTAAATTTTTCGTTTTATGCTTGGTGCATATATATAGCCGCACTGTATAATTTCTCATTCTGTGTTTGGTTAGCCAACATTTTGGTTGTGCCAATAATTTTATTAATTAAAATTGACTTTTTTTATGGAATAAAATAATATGCCAAGGGGAACTGTGCTTTCCCAAGTCGAAAAAGGTCAAATTATTGCCCATTTCAGCAAATTCGTCGCTCCTACAAGGTGGTCCGCAATTTTGAAAGAATCAAGATGATTATGGACTTAAAAAGTCCAATGGACCCAAGCCAAAGCTGAGTAAACAAGATTAGCGTCGATTAGTGAGCTCTGCAAGCAATTCGTTGCAGAGCGCTAATCAGTTAGCAGCTCAATTTGGGTTGCAGGTGTCACTTTAGACGGTTGCACGTGTTTTAAAGAAGTCAATATACATCGTATCCCAAAAATTAAATGTGGTAATGATTTTTGTAGGTAATTTTTTCCGAAGAGAAAAAATTTAATTTGAACGGTCCTGACTGGATTACCCATTACTAAAGGGATTTGAAGTAATATCCGCTTTATTTATGGAATATAATTTTTAAAGGGAATGCTTTCAGCGATTCTTGATACTTGGAGCTAGCGTTGATTGTTTTGGGGTGGCCGGAATGTTCTCCTGACATGAATCCGATGGAGATCTTGTGGACATTATTAATTCGAAAATTATATGTCCAAAACAAAACATATCAAGATGTCCAAAAGCTAAATATGGCAATAATTGAGGCATGGGAATAACTGTTTGCTTACAAATCTGGTTGACAGTATGCCAAATCGAATTTTTGAACATATTAAAGTTAAAGGAGGTCATATGCATCACTAAACTTAATATTAAAAATAGTTTTCTAAGACAAATCCATCGTTTATTTGTCGTTCTTTAAGTGCGGCTATATATATGCACCAAGCTTAAGTGGTTAGGGGTAGCTAGAGACACGACAAAATGAGAATTTTCAGTAATTTTTTTGCTATTAAATCATGTTATTTTACCAAATTAATAATATGGCGTTATTACACCATGTTTTGACTTGAAGTCATAGCTGTAGCTGTAGTTATAGCTGTTTGCGTCGACCCAGTTCCAAAAAAAGGTCCTTGCGGTGACTATCATAAGTCCTTGGAGATTCATCTAAAATCATTCGGATTAGAAAAATTAGTTTTATAAATAGATAATCCTGGGCCTGTTTGAAGCATTTTTTTTTTTTTTTCAAAATAACAAAATTGCGGCATCAGGAAATTTTTTTCTAGATTTTCAGAAAAAAACCAACAGTCTTAAAAAAATCGAAGTGTTACAAAAAAAAAAAAAAATCCTTCGATCAGGCTTGAGTTTATTATGTATTCTTAAAGCTGTGTAAATTTCATAAAAATCTACTGAACGGTTTTCGAGTTACAGTTGGCACCTGTTGAAAAAAAATAGTTTTAAGAAAAACGCATTTAAAGTTTCACACTAGATTTACGTACAGAAATGCGAATTATTTAATCACTTACATCGAATCATCTATTCCTGGCCCATAAAATAGATCTTTAGCCATTGTGGAAGTTTCCAAAACATCAATTTGCTGTTGCCTACGAAGCCCTCTGCCTTCCCGAGTGTTGTCGTTGGCGCGCTGATCTGCCACTTTCACACGTGCAGCATTCTTTTTTTTCGGCAAACCGATGGGAATTAGACCCACAATTAAGTCCTAGTATATTAAATATACAAGTAGCTATGTATGCAGCAATTTGTACGATAGTAGAAGTAGTATTCACGGTTTTTGGTCATATATTCCACACTATTGGTTGAAGCTCTCATTATTATTCTGATTGAATCACCTACACATCTTTAAAATAAATTATCATTACTGAGATCGTCGTAAATCGGTTTAATAGCTTAATTCATGGATTACAACCGGTTGCTTGCAACTGCCACTAGCTTCCTGCTCCCGAGCGTTTTGGAGTGCCCGAGCGCTCTTTGTTATTTGTCGAATAACTCTAAAAGTAATTATCGGATCAACTTCAAATTTTCAGAGATCATTTTTAAGACATTACACTTAACGAAAAATCCTAAACTTTAAAATCCTGACTACCCGTAACCCCTTACACGAAAATGAAAATATAACGGTTAATTTTGCATTGCTAGTGTTTTTTTTTGTTTCCTGCTTATCTTATTTTTGCTTCTCTTTCTATCTGCATTTACTGCCCTCTCTGAGTTCTCGTACACTGAAAAAATTGGGTGCGGCTATAAATATGCACCGGAGTTTATATGTCTAGAAGGTCCGAACAATCTATCTATTAAATTGTGCGAGATATGAAGATTTTCAATATATATACTGCATTAGAAGAATATCTTATGACTTTAAAAAGTTCTTAATTTTTGAAGTGGATAAAAAAGTATCATCCTAAAAAATTAAATATTTTATATACGAGAGAAAAAAACGTGCCGATTTCTGTGCCACTTGTCTGCACGGCGACATCGCACAGCAGAGTTAATATTTAAGCATTCATTTTAGGAAGTTCTTTTCATCATAAATAAATTCAAAGCTGCTCAAGTTTTGCCTTTCGAACACGACTTTATACTGTAGTTTTAATTCTCTTGTGCTAAAATTGAAAAAAGCAGACCAGCCAAGACATTAAAGAAGCTCAGTTTCAGCCCTCTGTGCTGTATTTATGTATTTTTTAGTTGGCAATTATTGAGCTTTTGAGCCAAAGGTGCAACTAAAGCCATAAACCTTATTAGTATGGCTTCCAACACGCACATAGTCCTATTGCACCAAATCCTGGATAAGACCCAACCAAGGGCAAAGTTTTTTAGCGCTATCTTTTTCAATGATGACTTTAAGCTTTTGCTCACTTTTCCTCTTTCTTTAAATAAATTTCCAAACATAATCAAGTTATGATTAAACCCTCTACTTCTACTTACTTACACATCCTGGTGGAGCACTATTTTACACCTGCTTCATTCCTTTCGCCGTTCCACACATTGTTCAATTATTTCATTTAGGTTATGGCCCAGGGCAAGGCAAGCCATAAATCTTTGAAGAGGCTTCTCGACCTGCCTTCTTTACGTCGAATGCGATATAACTATGAAACGGTCCAATTGCCAGCAGGCAAACAAATTTTCTTATGCAATCAATGTACTTCACTTGACTTGGCGTTGGTGCTGGGCAAACGGCTTACTTACGTAAAAATGGCAGCCCTCCCCAACTACGTCGATTCGCTGTTGCCGGCACACAAAAAAAATAGGATCATTTAAAAAGAAAGAAAAAAAAAAAACAACTTGCACATGCATAAATAAATGGCCGCATACTCGACTTAAAATGCTGCTGCTGCAGCAGGCGAACTTCCGACATGAAACCTATGGAGGGGAACACCCACCCAAAAGCAACATTGAGCTTTAGTTACGAACAAAACTTCGCTCTACGAAATTGAAGACAGGAAATTTGTTTCGCGTTGGATAAAAAAAGAGACAACGAAAAAAAAACTAGAAATGCGCTTAGCGAAAATGTAGCGGAAATATGGAATATGTAGTTGAGGGCATGGGTGAAAGATTATAGACACACATACTCCTACGACTTGGTAGTCGAGGCAAAGTGAAACTGAAAAGTTTTACTTCAAATGTTTATTTCTAGCGAAAGAAAAAGTGCTCTTCTTTTTGGCACTTTTTGCAATAGCAATTTTTTTTTTGTTTATTTGTGTTCAATTAGTGTAAACAACATAAAACCAAACCTAACCGGTATGGAATCAACTCTTACATTGTAGAACTAAATCATTATACGAAGAGTTTGTTTTTATCAACGGTTAAACTAATTAATTAATATGGCTATTTTTTTTCTTTTCTTACAGGTAAGCTTTCCCATTCGAAATAAAACTTTGGTAGTCGCAGAAATTACTTATAAAGTGTGAGTTTATATGTATAATCGAAATGCAGACTATTTTTTAATTTAAATGCTTAATATTAAGGGTCTGACGATGTGGCTAAAAGTAAGGGTTATTTTTTGTAAAAGTTGTTTCAGTGTCTGTCTAGCTTGCTTTGAAATTGCTTTTGGTTGAAAACAGTTGAAAAACACTTCAGTTTTGGAAGCAAAATGCTTTTCAGTCACCCTACAGACTGCGGGAGATCAGCGTCGCGACTACGGCGTCGTAAGCGCCAGCTGCTACAGAGCTCTTACTTCTTTCAAGATGTATTTAGAAAATACAGTTTCATATATCAGATAACATTTTGATCTGCAAATAAATTTTTTTTAAATAATAATTATTTTAAACATCAGCGTAGCCGATGTTAGCCTTCTATTTTTTTTTTTTAAGTATTTTAAGCAGGGTCGAAACATAACAGTTATTTTCATTAAACTCTTATAGATATACAACAATGAAGTTCATGTGGTATAACTATTTTAAATGCAACAAAGCGTTTGTTTTACTTTACGCCATTGATATCCACAATAACATTTTTTTGCTGACTTTTATTGTAACTGTCAAAAATAAGGGTTATTGTTTTATCGTTATACTAATACTCACTTAATAACAGTTATAATAAACTTTTTTATTACACAGTTAATAACAGTTATTACACAGTTAATAACAGTTATTGGAAGACTTAATTAAACTTATGTAATGACAGTTTTTTTAAAACTTCTATTAAAAAGTTAATAAATAACAGTTACTAAAGACTATTATTTTATTACTTAGAACATAACAATTATTAGACTTTTATTTTATTAGTCAGTATAAAGAATTATCGAAAGACGTTTTTTAGAAAACTCAGTAAATAAAACGCATTCAGAGATTTTAGTCTTTTAATCACACTATAAAAGTTTTTTAATTTATTATAGCTTCAGCCAGTAATCTCAGCGTAAATAATCCATTGGGTGTACCTCATAATTTCCTGCAATAAATACAGAAGACTTTTATTTTGTAATAAAAAAATAAAAGTGTTGTGCCAAACATGCCTCACAATTTGGAAACTTTCATTTTATAATAACTGAGGGTCTTGAATACCCATTGAATTTTGAAAATCTCTTTAATGTGTATTTCCACACATTTATTTTACGTCATGAATCACCCTAATGATCTCTGAGTTCTCCTTTGCTAACTGTAAAAGTTCTCTCTTCTTTTTGTACCGTGTAATTTGCTAGCTGGTTGGAAATTGAACTAACGTGGTTTCGTGGTTTCACCCCCACCCCCAAACGCTCCTGACCTTACAATAAGTGTCTATTTGAGTTTTATTTACTAAGTTAAATAATAAAAGTCTTTCGATAACTGTAATTTTCTAAGTTATAAAATAAAAGTCTTTAATAATTGTTATGTTCTAAGTAATAAAACAAAAGTCTTTAGAAACTGTTATGTATTGAATTTTTTATTAAAGTCTTTCCACAATAACTGAAATACTCGGTGCAAAAAATTAAAGTTTTGAATAACTTTTTTCAGCGGAGTAAAAAAATAGTCCTTTACTGAGTATTATAATAAAAGTCTTTAATAACTGTTATAGTCGGTGTTAAAAAAAATTTAAGTCTTAAATAACTGTAGTCTGTGGAGTAAAAAAATAAAAGTCCTTAATAACTGTTTTTTGAAACAACCCTTACATATAGAGTTTTATAATATAAGTTATATCTCTTACCTTCCCTTAATTTAATACCAATTCCAATTTTTCTTTGTAAGTAACTTCGCCCTTGCTGGATGTCTCACGACTCACACTCTTTTTTGTAAGATTTTCTAAACTGGTCTAAACTAACTATTTACCTCCTTAAAGTAACTCAATGGGAGGCGAATGGTTTTGTTTTTTTATCGCAGCTTAAAGCCAAGTTGCTAAAAAATTTAAAGTTTTTATTTGTTTTATTCAGTTTTTCCTAATGCTTCAAGAACGATGATAACTTTTGATAAAAAATTTAATTTCCAGTTAAAAATACTTCAATATTAAATATTAGATCTTTCACAAAATGAATTGAATTTATAAACTTTTATTCTCTCTGTGTAATAGTCAAACGTACCCGCTGTCGTCTTTTGACTTTGCCTAAAGTGTGTCTAGTTGACATTTTATTACATTTATTTATTAAATATTTATGTTGGCCAGCCATGAAATGTTCGTTAAGTATTTTTTTTATTTTTTATTAACACCTTACACACAATTCTTGGTTGATTATCATGATGACGTAATTACATACATATTTATCTTCTGCTGCTAGTGGGTCAAAGAATGAACAATTTTTGAGTTCCCCCTCATTTCTCTAACTTGTTTTGCGTTATAATCTCTTGCTGACAACCTACTCTAGCAATTTTTCATATGCCCCACTCATTATATAAGCCTCGTCGACATGCCACATGGCATTGCATAATGACGCAGTGGAAGTTCCCAAAAAAAAAAAAGAAAAAAAAATCTTCTTTCTTCCTTGTCTTTTGTTGCTCAAATTAAGTTTTAAGCATCTTCAAGCGGCGGGTCTCTGCGCTGTCAGGCGTCGCTCGTTAGTACGTGTCAGTGGCGCAACCCTCCACTGCCTCCACCTCTTCATAGTTAGTTATGTTTACACACTGCCCAAAACCTAGTCACGTCCTTTTGTATTGCGGACTCAAAAATCTATGCCACTGCAGTACGAGGGGGGGATAGACAAAAGTTTATTTTCGTTTGCTGTTGTTTTATTGTGTTGGAAATAAATAAAGAAATAGTATACGAATTTAACATAGATTTTATCTATTAGATATAAGATAAAAAAGTGTGGGATATAGTAGTAGTTTGTATTTGTAAGCAGTCGTTACCAAGGCTGAAAACCGGTCGGGAACCGAAGCACTGATAACCGCTTCCGTTCGGGTTTTTTGAATTGCCAAAACCGGACCATGAACCGAACCTTTTACATTTCTGATCCCTCGAACCTAAACCCGAACCACTTATTCAAAAAAAAAAAAAAAAGTTTCGGTTTACAATATTGAGTAAAATTTTCAGACGAAATAAAAATATATAAATGATTTGATTATTTAAAATTTAACTTTATATGACTTTACGACTGAACGTTAAGAAGGGAAGTTTATAAGAACAATAGGAAACAATGAACCAATGTCAAAAATAAAATTTATCAGTGATGTTAAAGAAAATTATAGGAGGAAACAGGTGTAGAGGGGCAAGCCACCCCAACACACCTCTTTCTCACTAACAAAAGCTTTTTGAGAAACTTCATGAAGTTTGCTTCATCGTGTAAATGCGGTCTTAGTTGTACGATTATTTTCAACACTAAGGTTTGTTCCTTCTAGTTTAAGAGCTAGTAGAAATAAACAATTCCAGAAAGATGTAATGCCTACACAGACAAAAAAGACATCAATCCCAATTAATGTCAGGGTGGATCCCCGATTTTATAAAACCAAGTTCGAAAGGATTGACTTATGTATGGATTTTTCAATTCCGAAAGTGATTATTTCAACAACACATAGAATTGATTTAAGTTTATTATTCAATTATTATTTATTATAAAGGAAGTGGACGAGAAAAAATTTCGAACTCAATCTAAAAATTCGTTTTGTTCTTTCGCTATGACATTAACTTTAATCTTGGTGCAGATTTATTTGATTTTCAAGTTGGATCCGTACTTGAAATAAAACTTTTCGAACTGATACAAGAATTTGAGGATTGTTTCAATCCTTTGCATTTGTTTTAAGTGCAATCAGATTCGACATGTTATTAAAATTTTAATCCGAAGGACGGGACTTGAATTATCTTAAACAAGGCACTTCTTAAAAATGTCTTATGTCGCCTAATTTATATGATCAAATAATACCGAAACCGGAACCGTTAACCGAAATTAACCGTTTCAAGCTACGTACCGGTATCGAAACCGGAACCGATAATATTTTGTTATTGAAAACCGTTAAACGTTATAATAGGAACCGAAAAAAACGGAGCTATATCAGAATTAAATCATTTTTTTAAGATTTAAAATAAAAAAAAAATCCTAAAAAGCGGTCAAACTTTTTTTTTTGTCAATATAAACTCTCTTATTAAATGTAATAGACTCCTAAGTCGTAGAATGTAATAACTCATGCTTTATGTTTCCCGCTGCTTTAGAGCGTTTTTAGAACTAATATACCTCTTTGAGTATTTTTCTAGCGTATTATGGGCTATATTGGACCGGGGTCTTATATGTAGTATGGGTTCAAATCTTTCCAAATAGACAGATTTAATATAAGTTTAGAAAAATAAATTTAAAATTTACTCTGTTGTTTGTAAGTTTAGGTGAAAGATAAGGTTGGTGCTAGGGCGACAAAAGAATAGAGAATTCCTAAATTCTAGTTTGTTTTTTTCTTCTGATTGTAAGGATACGAAATTGTTCGTCCAAAAATATAAAGGCTAGAAATTGGTATATTTTAAACATAGTTTTTTATGTGGTATATTCTGAGAAAACAAATTTTTAACTTCAATTGCATCCATAAATTTTTTCGATATCTTGAAACAATTGAAATTTTTGAATATACAAAAAAATTATACTTGACCGGTACGTACCACCGGTATACCGAAATAAAAATCTAGGTACCTTATCGGAACCGAAACCCGAAATAAACTGAAAGCCGAAATTATCATTTCGGTACGCAACGGAATTTGTACTGAATCCGATAATCATTTCGGAATTAATCCCTAAAACCAACCAATTGATTCGTATAAATTAATCGTAAAAACAAGCTTCTTATTATTTTTTGTTAAAGTGAACCAAGATTCGAACCAAAACCTGGGGTTTAGAGGATCCAGGAACTGGTCCGCGAACCGAACCCAAAGATTCCTTTCTGGTTCGAACCTCTGAACCGAACCTCTTCCAAAATTTTTGTGTTTTGCAGCCTTGCTCGTTACATCTTTGTAAACGCCACAGTAATCCAATAGAATTTCTGTCTATACTTTTTCAAGAGATTAGGAGCATTCCTCAAGATTATGCCCAGAATAATTTGACTTTGGGACCACAGTAATTCACTGTTGTTTCCACCAAATCAATGAGTTTTCGTTTTTATTTTAAAATAATTCGTGGCACACTCCTTCTATTTTTTACACATTTTATGTCAAGACCTTTAATGTGATTTGTGGCAACGACCCTGTTGTTACCAAACCTATAAACATACATTTGTTCAGTGTACACATTTCCTTGTTCATTCCTTGGTTGAACTTTACTTTGACAAACAATTTGTTAAATTATTTTGAGTCAGACAAGGAACTGCTGACACTGTCAGCTATCCACATTGGCCAATAAAAAAAAAACCAAAAACTTTTCATGTTTCAAACCGAAGGTTTTTCGATGTGCATGAGGGAACCGGATGGAACAAGACCAGCATAAAGTCGAACAAGTTCGCGCTACCTTGTACAAGTGTTGTATTATTTTTTTCTTCTTTTCATTTTAGGTTCACACATTTGTTCCACTTTTCTATCAATTTTTTTTGGCTGCTACAGCGAACGTACAACTGGCACACATTGAGTTCAAATTCTATTAGCAAAAAAATACAAAATGAAAAAATAAACGGTGTGTGGCAAATTTGAGTTTGTGACACGTGCTCAAATAACACTGAAATGATTGATTAAAATAAAACATTCTTTTACTAGAGCAGAACAGTTGACATTGCTGCTGGTCCGTTGCACAAAGTCATCATTGGCTCATTATAATCATGATGATGCATCTTTACTTTTCTCCACTCTTTCTCTCTAGGCAATTCATTCTGCTCTAAATGATTTTTCTAGTTGCCTGTTCTTGTACATTCGAAAACTGTAAATTGTTGCCACAATAATCGCAATAATTAAAAGCGAACCAACAGCCACAAATCATGTTGCAAGTAGCAGGAGAGAACCACATGAGGTAATAGAGCAGAATGTGGCACAAACTTAGTTGGTTGAACAGCTGACCGGGGATATTTTATGTTGGTAAAAAGGGTTGTCTCTTTTAATTTTAATATGATTAATCCTTGGCCTTAAAATTTTAAATAAATAAATTCCATAAGTTACCCAATTTAGTATACCGGCGAAATTTTTTTAATCTCATTCGCTTAAACAAATAACTGTCATCTTTGTGGTAAACAAATTGTTGTTGCTACATCTCCCAGTTTATCTGCTTCAATGGTTGCAGCTTTTTTGTTTGCCACTTAACCTTGAGGTGGGAGCCCCACGTGACTTTAGCTTAACAAAACTCAACCAGCAGTTGACAGTGTCAACTCAACGGGAGGGCGTATAGGTAGGAGGACGGGAAACACAGCAGGTGGGATGCATAACGTGGCTTACTTTTCGATTTTATTTTTTATATTTTTTTTTGGGTGTCATTTGTTTGCATGTGTCACACTGAGAAAGTGAAGAAGGCGATTAAGGCGTGACCAAAGTGGTTGTTCCGGTTTCCTTTATGCTGAATTAAGCCACAAAGTCAAGGATTTGCCTCTATAAAAGAAAAAGTGAATGGAAGGCTTATTTAATATTTATATTATTTTTTTAGTTGCGTTCAAGGGAATTTTTACCGAATTAACAAAAAAGAAAAGGCAGTTAATTGTAAGCTTATAAAGGCTGTTTTTCTTAGAGGTTACATTTTCCGATTGAATAAATGATCTAGATCTGGAAATGCCATTGCCATTTACGCTTTGTTTGGTTTTACCATTTAAACATACATATTCGAACGCCAGAAAATAATTCTAATAAATATTGGGTTGGAATTTAAAATAATTAAATTTAATTTTCATTTATTTACTAGCTATATACCAGCGTCGCTCGGGTCCTTAAAATTTGTGTTGATATTTTTCTTTCGCAGAATTATGCAAATTTTGATACTGTTATGAAAGAGTTTATAAATCACAAACTGAAATTGAAACTCTTTTTAAACACTGGAATATATATAATATATATACTGTTGGTTTCAAGTTCATAGCTTACGGTTTCAAGTCATAAAAACGGTTACAAATCTACACAGCCAATTTTACAATTCTACAAATTTTGAATAGGTTAAAACTGGTTCGAAACCAGCTTTGAACTAGGAAAATATCTAACTTCGGAACCGGTCTGGAACCAGTAAAATGTCTAGCTCCATACAACTAACCTACTCACCAAATTTCTAGTTCAAAGCTTCAATACTTTCTAAGATATGGCTCTGAACCACTATTGAACCGGCTCAGCGGGTTCGGAACTGGTATTAAACCAGTGAAATGTCTATCTCCATATAACTAGCTTGCATACCAAATTTCAAGTTCAAAATTCATAGCTTTACAAATTTCTAATATATGGCTCTGAACTAGGGATTAAAGTTGTGCCGATTTTCATGAACTAATGAACAAGGTCTTAGTGTTTGAACTATAGTACATTTTATGAACAAGTTCATAATTATAATTTTTTAATTATAGTTTCATTTTCGAACTATAGTTCGTTTTTTAAACTATAGTTCATTTTCTGAACTATGGTTTACATATGGGCATACAGCATACGCTGTTGGAATACGTGCTATTGATTAATTCTGCCCAGCTGATCTAAAGAATTAATAAATGGCCAGCAACTTTGAAATGCGCGATTGTGAAGGCTTTTCTTGTAGATTTTGTGAGAGGCTACAGTACGGCCTAAAGTGGTACTTAGGGTCCTCCATTTAGAAAAATATAATTCTGCCTAATCGCATCAGTTTTACCGTTGCCACAGGTATAGTCCGTTGTCTTCCGCCACAACTGTTCAAATAATTGATTTGGTGTCGTCAGCGAGGGAAAGGTGCTTTCTAGGCGTTTTCTAGTGGACAAGGCTCCCTATTCTAGCCCTGTTTATAGTATACTCCAAAAAATGTTCTACCTAAATTTTAGGAAATAATGTGCCTGAAATGAAAAAATGGACTAAAATTTAATTATTTTAATTGTTTTACCTTAACAGCTCAAATGTGGACTATAACATAAACATTAAGGCTAACAAATTTTGGCTCTGCTAAGCCTAAAGTTAAGTACCATTTTCCTAAAGACTTGCATATATTATAGCTTCTTATTTGGTTAAAACACATGAATATAAATTTATATTTCATGTAAATGCAATACATATAATCGCCCCTAGGTCCAATGTTAGACAATTAAAAGTCCTTGCAAATTCTGTATGTTTGAAGTGTATCAGAGGTGAAAATAAATTGTGGAAATAAATGTAATCAAACATTATGAACGAACGAACTACTCCACGCAGCTCACCAAAACTGTTTTAGAATAGTTGAATAGTCCTCTTTTCTTTATGCCTTAACTAATTTTTGATTACACTGCAAAAATAGATGAATAAAAGAAAATGTGTGTTGATTTCAAACACGACTTCCCATTTTGGTAACGTACGAACGGCACTTTAAACAGCCATTACTTCATTACTACTATAATACCTTGTTAGAAGGTACTCTCTAAATGCTATGTGCCAATAGTTTATGAGGAGGATATATCACTTAGATCGCAAGCAATGAACAAAATTTAGCGATTCGTACGTTACATTTAATCTAAGCAAATGCCAATTTTGAACAATAGTTAATTTTTTGATATAATGAACTATATTTAAAAAAATAAACTATTGTTTAATTCATAATATGAACTATAATTTTAAAAATTAACTATTTTTCAAAATGTAAACTATAGTTAATAAAATGAATTATAATTTAAAAATGAACTATAACTCGAAAGTGAATAGTTCATCAAAAAATTAACTAATGAACTGGGTCGTTGAAATGAACTAACTAATAAATACAATACTTTGGAAATCAGTAAGAGGCAAAATTTGAGATATTAAATATGACGATATTAAAATAGACAATGACGATTAGGAAAAATATCCTTACTAAGTGTTAAGCACTTAATCATACAGAAAATTTATCATTAATGAGTTCGCTTAAAATTATACCGTTTTAAAATCGGCTCAAATCGTAAGGAAATTCGTTTTTGGATCGAAAGCAATGTGTAGATCACATGGGATCACATATCATTTTACCTAACAGAAGATTTAAAATAAATGTCGTATTGTAAAAAAAAAATTTATATTCTTGAAAACTGTTTGATAAATAAATGTTCACTGAACATATTATATTAAGGTTTTTTTTACCAGGGATGCAAACCGGTTCTGAACCGAACAAACCGTACCGAACCGATTTTCGAGCACGTAAACCGAACCAAGAACCGAACCGGTGTTCTTTCAAAAATGCTGAACCGAACCGAAAACAGCCTACAGAAACGGTTCGGTTTAGTTTATCCATGAGTTTAATGATGTAAACACTACGAGATTGTACCTTAAAATTTATCAATTTTTGTAAGGTAGTGGAAGTGTTTTCTCGTTAATTTAAATTTAGCCCTTGCAGTACCTTTATGTTCTCAATTTTTACGTTTAAACAGAGATTATTATGCGTTCTTTTCCTTCAGACAATAGAAAAACGGTTCCTTTTGCTAGGCTTTAGCTGGTTATCCAATTGATAAGCACCGTTTTCGAAATGTTATAGAATATATTGTATTTTTTCTTGAACTTATGGAAGCCGCCTTCAAATTTGTATATTAAGTACATTTAAAATAAGGCAATAATTTGTTATATGGACGGTACCTGATTTCCATCTATATAATCAATATATTAGATTTGGAATCGAAGATATTTAAATGCATTTTTAGAAATAGATTTTAAAAACAAATGGAAATATGGTAAGTTTCATCAGATCAGGCGTGATACTATATTAACCTTGAACCACTGACTGATCTATTAAGTCGTTCTTGGCAGATCTATGTCAATGCGTATTAAATTACCAACAAACACAACAACGAAAAGCGCTTTGTTCCTATGACTGATTATTTAGCTTTAAGAAATAGCAAAGAAAAGGAATAGATAAGAGTTGATCGAACCCAACTGATTTGAAGTGCTAGAGCTTAATTCAATAATTGCACATTCCTGCTTAAATTTTCCCCACCCCGTATTAAGAATTCATATCATCGTATCTCTTAAGTGTCTCACATCCACACATAATAAAATCAATTTGAGTCCATTATTTCGTTCATTTAAAAATCTGGCATAAAGTGGATAGAACTAAAACTAATTTCGCGTTTATTACCGACTGCACAACATCATCACAGACAGACATAATCGAGATTGCAATAGAATGCGGCGCGCCGCACACGCTTTTTGCCAACGAATGCAATTGTCCAATGCAGCAATGCAGAAAGGCAGGATGGATTGGGGGGGGTAGGTGCCATAGCGGGATTCAAGCGTGGCTAACAATGCAGCAAAAGAGAGGCAGCAGAAGAATGCGCGCGAATGCAACGCGGCAGAACACAAAAGGTGCCACGTAGAAAATTGCACAAGAATAGAACTAATTTAAACAACTTGCAGATACGCGGCGAGATATTACCTACAACCCGATGCTGAGTGCGCAAGAAGGTAATAAAAATTATACAATAGAGAGTGTGTAGGGCCCAACCCACCAAATATCAATACAACAAGACTGACTGAATTCAACTCAAAGTTGAAAAGTGAAGGCAATGCCGCCGGTCGGTCCATCTCTGTGTGTGTGTGTGTGTGAGTAGCTATGAGATGGTAACCGATAGATACTCAAGTTGTAGCCTGGTGCTATTGTGTGGCATTGTTGTTTGTTCTTTTTGTTGTTGATGGGCTGCGAGATATTCACAGAAATGTAAAAAAGTGCAACTCAGTTTAATGGAGAAAATTATTTTAGCCTCAAGAAAACCCATTAAAACAAATATTTAAAAAAAAACACATAAGCACTTAACCGTTTTATTACTTACTGCCAAATTGGAAAATAAAAGCATAAAGCTCATATAAAAAACAGACTGAAAAGGGGTTGTAAGATAAAGTTGTAAAAGATTTAAATCATTTTTTTGATTTGAAATCCTAGAGATTATTTATTATTATTATTATTTTGCATCTTGGTTGATCTAATCTAATCAATGCTTTAAATCATTTAGATTTAAGAAGCATTAAAGATTTATTTAAGGTGCTTTTAATGGTTTGATTTAAATCATTTTGTGATTTAATTCTTTAAAGAATTATATCATCTGGTGATTTATCTCATTATAGAATTAAATCATTTTGTGATTTAATAATTAAAAATTAAAATTTTTTTTAAATCAATTAAATAAATCTGTAATAATTTAATCAAAGACTGCAGCGCTGCTGATGATTTATACCTGTTATACTAGGTGTGGTAAAAAGTAACCTTCTTGGGAATTAAATTTTTTTTGTCAATGTAAATCCCCTTTTCGGTCGATACACTTATTTCTGCGATTTTCTAACTTTTTGATCCCATAAGAAAAGTAATTTTCCGAAAGGTCTGCAAAATAGTATATATTAAAGTCGGCATTGACCGACTCTCCCTTTTTTGTTAGAATCTTTTTATACCCTTGCAGAGGGTATATTAAAATTGTCACGATGTTTGTAACACATAGAAGGAAGCATTTCCGACCACATAAAGTATATATATTCTTGATCAGCATGACGAGCTGAGTTCTTTTGCGTCTGTCCGTCTGTCCGTCCGTCCGTCCGTCCGTCCAATCGTGGTATATATTAGTTTTATATGCTTCCACACAATTCTGGAAAAATTTTATCAAAATCGGATGACTATAGCATATAGCTGCCATATAAACGGTCGGTCCAAAAACTAGTTTAGTAAGAAAAACTTTTTTGTTTTCCATCTTAGCATCACCAATCGTGGTATATATTAGTATTATATACTTCCACACAATTCTGGAAAAATTTATCGAAATCGGATGACTTTAGCATATAGCTGCCATAGGAACGATCGGTCTAAAAACTAATTCTAGTGAGAAAAACTTTTTTGTTATCAATGGTAGCGCCTTTCAAAAACTGCAAGGGTAATTAAAACATCGGCATAGCCGATGTTAGCCTTCTATTTTTTTTATTCAATGAAAATCCCCTTTTCGGTCGATTCACTTATTTCTCCGATTTTCTAACTTTTTGATCCCATCCAAAAAGTAATTTTCCGAAAGGGTTTATCGGGTTTTTCTTCTGGTTGGGCACTTTATTTTCCAGGAGCAGTTCAACTATACGCGAACTAAGTTAGCGCAATACTTTTCATGTCTTCGTTTTAAGATCATTTCCAAAATTTTTTAAAATTTTCAATGTATTCTCTCTTGGACCATTTTCGAAAGATTTAGATGTTTTTTGTAGATCCTTATCATCTGCCTTCATAAAAAATTCGGTTTTGAATGGAATCCGCCAGCTTCACCAATAATTCTATGTCCATTTCTTCAAAAATGCGTTTTTAAGAGCGTTAGTGCTCTCGGACTTGTTGTTTTCCTTATAGATACGCCTTGCCAGACTCGGGATACAATCCGGTTGGCAAAGCTGTCCAATTCATTATATTGACAGAGTACTCCTGTATTACCGCCTTTGTATTTCGACTTCTGCGAATTTGGACGTTATCCTGTATGAAAAAATAGTGCTGTTCCCTATTTCCACCTTAAAATGTTGGCAGACTATTCTCTCGTAGCCGTATTTAGACAGTATTGTTCATTCTTGAATTAGTAAACTTAAATGCACCTCCAATGTTTCTTTTTGAGAAATAAAGGGGCTCCTTTTTAGATGGCTCCAGTTATGTCGAAATACAGCTGGTCAACCGAGATTAAAATTTTTCCTATCAGTAAAAATAACCTGTAAGTAAATGGTCGATAAAGATAAGCCAATGAGAAATGCAACCTTTTGTTTTCCGAGTCCAAGTTGGTTTCTAAATTACAATATATATTATATATTTTTTTCCGGATAAGTGTCAACATCCGAGTCGATAGGGTCAAGTCCGACCGTTTGTCTGCCTGTCGATAAGAGACTTTAAAAGAAAGAGCGACCATACTCAGATCAATTTCGATTAAGAATCAGTCAGAGCTACCATTTCGAAGTCAAACCATTGAAATTTTAAATAAAGTTGTTCTGAAAATCTCAATAAGATCGGACAAAAAACACAGAAGTAATGCCAGATTTATTCAGTATGGTGGATTCTGCATTTTTTTCTTCCTGCTTTTTGCTTTCTTTTTGTCTTTAATTTCTATCCTTTTATGATTTTTCTTACTTACTTTCTTTCTTCATTAGTAGAGGTCGTCCCCAGTTTCTTTCATTCAATCTTCTTGCTTTAAAACTTCCTATTTTCTTGTCTATTTCTTTTGCCTTTCACTTCGGGGCCGCCTATTTGTCACAGATCTCCTGCAATTTATTTCTCCGATTTTCATTTTTCTTTTTCTTTTGCACCAAATAATGCAACGTCCACACAGGTTACCCTTGCGATTGGACTTGGTTTGTGCTCCATAAACAACCGAAGCATCGCGTTGTGCTTGGCCATTCCCATTGCCATTTGCCATTCTCTCTGCGTTGGCCCCAGAGATGCAGATGCCGTGTGGGAAACGTGCTCGGCATTGATTTCGGCAATTTTTGCACAGACCTTGCAATTTATATTTATGATTGTTTTAATTCATGCTGTGGGCGGCGGATGTGGGTTAATGTAGCGGCAGGAATTGTGTAATTGCTTGGCCTGTTCTTTAAACTGAAATTGAATTTTTCCATTTTCTTTTATTTTCATTGCAGGTATGAAGAAATATTAATGAAAAGAAGAAACAAATAGTAATAGATTTTTAAGTAAGTACGAAACAATTTGTTGTCTTTCATTTTAAGCTGAACTTTTTTTTTTTATCAGTTTCATTTCCCATTCAAGTGCTTAAGTGCTTCCCAAAGCGACACGCACACACTCACAATTCATTAATAAATCAAAGAGGACTATAAAAAGGCAACTGGGCGTGGCAAGTCAAATGCCCACATGCACAGAGAAAAAGAGAGAGAGAGGAAGAACAAATAAAAATTTTAAGTAAAATGAAATGAAGTGTCAAAATGTTGGGAGCGGCTACGCCCACAACTCAACCCACTCCGACCCCCTCGATCCATTGCAAGTAGAGCAATTTGCTTAAGAGCAGAAAGGAAACAAAATGCGAAAGAAAAGGAACAAAATAAATTGCATTTACATGACAATCAAATGAATGGCAGGCTGTGTGCAGCATTTGGTCGCTTGAATTCCCCAAAAGGTGTGGCAATTTTTTTATGCCGGGTGGTATTATGCGATATGAAAGTAAAGCAATCCTGCCATTTGAAGCATTACAAAAAACAAAGTATTTTTTTGAGCTATTAAAACTGGCTTTTCTCTGGCAATATTGAGAGCATTTTAATAACGTATTTTTATTTTGAGTAGCGCATTTTTTATACATTGTTAATTTCGGGCACATGAATGAATGTATCTTTTTAAAATACTTTGGATAAACATCAACAATCGAGTCGATTTAGCTCTATCCGTCCGTACTAATACCTAGATTTCAGAGAGGTATAAGAGCGAGATAAAAAAATATATAAATTATATTTGAACTTCTATTGTCTGTACGCATATAAAAATGTTGAATAACGCTGCGTTATGATAATCAAGTAAGCCTTCATGTTGTCTTGTTTTTAATGTCAAATGACAAGGTATTCACAGTGAAAACAAGAAAACACAAGGGCTTACTAGATTACACAGGGCAACAGCCATTTCGGTTTGGCCTTCTGGATGCAAAATTCTGTTCCTGTTCTGCGCCCTGATTCCAAAAGTGGTCTCGGTTTTTTTCCATCAGCTCTTGTTTGCGAGAAATCGCGGAAAAACCATTTTGCTGTTTTTTTAGCTTATGGAAAATTATGGGGGTCACACCAAGCACAAATTTGTAGGTTTATAAGTTTTATGCGGTACTACATACATCAATGCAGCCATAAAAAATCAAGCGAGCCGCATCAGCAAACCCGAAAGTGACTAAATTGGACCTTGAAGATAATTTTTTCTCAATTTATAGCAAATTTTTCAAAATAAACCGTCATCTACAACCTAGTGCATAAATCGTAAAATTAAAACAACTATTTTAGCATATAGCCTAACATATCCGCTATTTTTACGAATTTTGTTGCACTTTTATCAGCTTGTTGGACTAAGCTACAGCCGTTTTTTCACGAAAAAGTGAATTAAATTTTATGGCAGGACTACTTGATTAATTCACAAAATGTGTATAGGAAATATAAAAAGGCTACTCGATTTAGCATAGTTGGTCGCTTGATTTTTTATGGCTGCATTGATGTATGTAGTACCGCATAAAACTTATAAACCTACAAATTGTACAAAATTGTGCTAAAAAAACAGCAAAATGGGTATTCCGCGATTTCTCGCAAACAAGAGCTGATGGAAAAAAACCGAGACCACTTTTGGAATCAGGGCGCAGAACAGGAACAGAATTTTGCATCGAGAAGGCTAGACCTCACAAAAGTGGTCATTTTGTTGCCCTGTGTTATCTTGTCTTATGCGTCGAACAGTGTGAACCCAGCCTAACTCCTACAATTTTTGAGCTATTGACTTAACGGTTTATATACTGCCATTTAACATTTTTTTTCATTTAAATTAACATACTGTTAATGCCCTGTTAATCCTTAATGCGCAACTAAAGGTGGAGAATTAGTCAGCATCGATAGTAGCCCTGCACTTTCGGTAGTTTTAGATAGTTTTTTAAAATGTTTTTTTTGTTGTACTATCCCCAATTTTTCCAAACTATTGGTATTGTTCAAATCAGAAATGTCTTTTGAATTTTTCAGGACTTAAAACTAAAGCTATGGATCCACTCGCAATTAAATATGCTAGAATAGTGTCGAAAGATTCCACATTTTGCCCAAATGAGCCAAATTTTTAATCAAAATTGGCCCAATTTATTTGCCTGTGGAACCTAAGCTTAAAGCATATGTGAATTAGTGAGACAAGTTTCATAATTCAGTGACTTTTTGAATAAATAAAATATTTATTTTTTCATCAAAATAGGCGTTTGTTTGAGGTTCGGTGGCTAATTTGAAGAATATGCTTGATGGGTTACCAGTTTGTGGCTCACAGAAGTGTGCACCCGTCAAATCAATCTCGAATCTGCCCGACAGACAGTGGTCGATTCTGACAAATTGGCAGGCAATAAATACAAATTTCAAAATTCAAATCATGATCATGTTCTTAATTTTCTTGAAAACTAACATCCCGCCAATATTTATTTCGATTCTTGTATATTTTTCTCTTCGATAGTCACGATGTCGCGAGCGTGCAAAACTTACGATACTTTTCTGTCCATACCTAAACAAAATAATTTTCGAGGCTTTTTAATGTGTTTTGTTTTGCTCTGAAAAAGTTAAAGTTTTGCGATTTGGTTAGACATAAGTCTTTAAATTAACCATAGTTGGTATGTATTTAAAAAAAATGTGTGTGTGTCCTGTTCGTATATGTATTAGTGGTAAATATATGTCAAACTTAGCATTTCTTTTAGTGTATATTTACCTATATATATACGTGGGTTGCTATTTAAGTTTCTGGCCTAGGTCACTTGTAGCCATTTTAGGACCAATTGGCCTTTTCCCAAAAAATGTTTGGACTTTTATCGATAAAAGCTCCATACATCTCTTTCATGTGTGACCACGTTTGATATCGATTAACGATTAATCAAAAACTTAACTCGGCAGAAAAATGGAATTCACTCGTGAAAATTTTCGTGCAATCATTTTTCACAACTTTCGACGTGGATTATCACGACAAGAGTGCAACGATGAACTTAAATCTTTGTGTGGCGATGATGCACCATCCTATAGCACTGTAAAAAATTGGCTTAATGAATTCAATAGCGGGCGACGCTCGCTCGAAGACGAAGGTCGTCAAAAAAACAGTCGCTGTGCCAGAAAACATTGATGCCGTGCGTGAACTGATAATGCAAGATCGTCATAAGACATACCGTGAGATAGAGGCATCCTTGGGCATTTCTTCCACCAGCATACATTCGATATTGCATGAACACCTGGGTGTAAAAAGTGTTTGCTCTCGTTGGATCCCGCACAATTTGACAATCGCTCAAAAAAAGGCTCGTGTGGATTGGTGCAAAGAAATTTTGAAAAAATATAATCGCGGTGTTTCAAAAGACGTTTATAAGATCTTCACAGGTGACGAATCATGGATCTGTGCTTATAAGCCCGAAACTAAACAGCAATCGACCGTGTGAGTCTTCGAAGAAGAGCCAAATCCAACGAAAGTCGTTCGTGGAAGAAGAACTTCGAAGCAAATGGTCGCCTGTTTCTTCGCTAAAACTGGTCATGTGGCGGCTGTTCCGCTTGAGCAACGTAGGACGGTCAATTCTGAGTGGTACACCACAATTTGTTTGCCTGAAGTCTTCGAAGAAATTCGAAAAACGAACAAGAGAAGACAGATCATTGTGCACCATTACAATGCGAGCTCTCACACATCAGCTTACACCAGCGCCTTTTTGACTGCCCAAAACGTCGAATTGATGGGTCATCCGACGTACAGCCCTGACTTGGCACCCAATGACTTCTTTTTATTCCCGCACATCAAGGGAAAAATGCGTGGTTCAACGATTTTCGTCGCCAGAAGATGCTGTTGAGGAGTTCAAAAACCATGTTTTGGAGGTGTCTCAATCGGAGTGGAAAAAGTGCTTCGACAATTGGTTTGAGCGCATGCAAAAGTGTGTAAATCTTGCTGGAGAAAAACAATAAAACCCTTTTTGATCATAAATATTCGCGTTTTTATTATTAGGCCAGAAATATATATAGCAACCTACGTATATGCCTTCCTCTATTCATAAAATCTTAATACTTGGATCAGATTTGATAAAAAATGCTTCCGTTTCAATCGGCATCATCGGATGAACCACACACGAAAAAATTCGCGTAGAAATACGAATTGAGGACTTAATGATCGCTCTGTTACTTACGTCAGATCCTCTATAAAACTCCATTATCAAAAAGTTCTTCATCGTACTCAAAAAGTAAATTCAACTAAATAAAGAGGTCAAACAACTTTTAGAAAATATCCCCGACTTAAACAACTTTTTATTTAATAGTTTTCTACTTATCTTTAATTTTATGAATTGATGAATAAATATGATTTAATTATTGAAAATTTCTGAAATATTTTTAATAATAAAAAAAAAATGAAATAATAAAAAAAAAATTTAAAATATAAAAAAAATTAAAACAATCTAAAAAAATTTAAAAAAATTCCTTTGTTTATACACAGAAAAAAAATGCCGGGATATATTTAAGCCGAAAAAGCTTGATTTAATCCCGACGGAAGGATTGAAATTTTAAGCCCGTTTAGGATTGATTATCCGTAATTGATCCCGTTTGGGATTGTTTTTAATCCGATTCGGGCTTAAATGTCGAGTGAGAGAGCGAACAAGCTGAGAGCAACAGCAAATTCGCTCTCTTGGCTTCTCTCTTTTTGTCGTCTGGAGCAAACGCTCTTGTATGTCATTGGGTGCCTAGTCTGGCAAGCGCGGCGCGGTCGAGTGCGCTGAGACGCAGACGTTCTTCAGTATCGAGGTCCCGAGTTCGATTCCCAGACAAGGCAAGTTAAAGTAAGTTCTTATTAATTTATTTATATATGTTTCTTCAAATTAAAGAAGTCTTAAGTGAATCCAAATATACAATTATTAATATATATGCAAATTTATAAGAAAAAAAAATCTCTCTCGGGCGTTCTAAATTTTTTGAACTTTTATCGGGCGACTATCCCGACTAGGGCTCAGTTTAAGCCATTCCGGGATCAACCCATTATTGAGCCCGTTTGGTGTTGAGTTGAGCCCGAATGGCACAGTTTTTTTTTTCTGTGTATAAAAATTTATAAAAATAATTTCAAAAATAATACTTCATTATTTTGAATGTTATTAATTATTGCCTACCAGATTGGCAGAATTGACCACTGTGTGACAGTTCCGACTAATGCTAGGCGGTGATTGACTTATTCGTTTTAGGGTAATCAATGTGAATGACATCTTGGGCATCCTAAAAAGACATCGCCAAGACCTGAAGGATCTGTGATTTGTCCACGGCTACGAAACGTTGAAAAAACATGTTCGGATTGGGTTAAAACATTACCAAGTACTCCTTTAAAGTGGTCACGTGGTTGCACTTTTGGTCGAGTGTCAACTAATCGCTGCACACATCGAGCGGTTAGTTTTTATACCCGTTACTCGTAGAGTAAAAAGGGTATACTAAGTTCGTGCAAATGTATGTAACAGGCAGAAGGAAGCATTTCCGACCCCATAAAGTATATATATTCTTGATCAGCACCAATAGCCGAGTCGATATAGACATGTCCGTCTGTCCGTCCGTCCGTCTGTCCGTATGAACACCTAGATCTCAGAGACTATAAGAGCTAGAGCTACCAAATTTTCAGTGTAGACTTGTATTGTTTGCAGGCAGATCAAGTTTGTTTCAAATTTTTGCCACGCCCCCTCCCGCCCCCGCAATTTGAAAAAACCTCATATCTCCCACAATTTTGAAAATAGACTGTTCAAACCTTCTAGACATATATTTTAATCATCATTACCTATCGATCCGCCATACATCATTTTTCGATCAGATGAACTATAGTAGAGTTGCCACCCCCGCAATTTGAAAAATACCTCATATCTCCCACAATTTTGAAAATAGATTGTTTGAACCTTCTAGACATATATTTTAATAATTATTACCTATCGATCAGCCATACATCATTTTTCGATCAGATGAACGATAGTAGAGTTGCCGCCCCCGCAATTTGAAAAAAAACCTCATATCTCCCAAAATCTTAAAAATAGATAATTCGAACACTCTAGACATATCAGATCAGATGAACTATAGTAGAGTTGCCACCCCCGCAATTTGAAAAATACCTCATATCTCCCACAATTTTGAAAATAGATTGTTTGAACCTTCTAGACATATATTTTAATAATTATTACCTATCGATCAGCCATACATCATTTTTCGATCAGATGAACGATAGTAGAGTTGCCGCCCTCGCAATTAGAAAAATACCTCATATCTCCCACAATCTTAAAAATAGATAATTCGAACCCTCTAGACATATATACTTAATCATCACTACCTATCGATCCGCCATACATCGTTTCCTGATCAGATGAACGATAAAAAAGTTCACGCCCCGCAATTTAAAAAATACCTCATAGCACCCACAATTTTGAAAATAGATTGTTTGAACCCTCTAGACATTTTAATAATTATTACCTATCGATCGCCATACATAATTTCCTGATCAGATGAGCTATAGTAGAGTTGCCTCCCCCGCAAATTGGAAAGAAACTCATTTCTCCCACAATTAGGACATGTTTATATCCTGAGTAACGGGTATATCGAAGTCGAGCAGGGCCGACTTTAACTTACGCTCTCGTTTTCATGTGAAAATACTAACCTACGCATTTTTATTTTCCGATCGTCCAATATTGTTGCATGGAATTTATTGCGAATTTCTAGCGTGACGACCTCTTTGGGGCGGCCTTTTAAATTGATGGTGCTGAGTCCCCATAGCATTTATAAAGGCTATTCTTGTTTTGAACAAACTTGAATGCTTGACTCACATTTTTCCATTTTCGTCGGCTGTCAAAAAAACAAACTACTCAAAATCACACAATAGTCAATTAACTGTTGATATTTGAAAGGAGCAGCATTGTATTATATTATATGCGGGAAATTCAGAAAGTTTCTCCAACTGTAGAGCATTTCCCATTCCATATGTGAAAATTCATTTGTTATTTATTTTGAAGTTTTTGGTTACATTTAATTGCATTTGGGCCGCAGGCAAAGTGAAAGGAAGGTTAAGAAATTAATGTGGGTGACACGCAAAGTAGTTCTTGAATATTATGTGTGTGTGGCTGTGTGTGTGTGCTTCAGGAATGAGAAGGGGCATCTGCTGCAGAAGCAGCAGCCAAATGTCACTTAATCAGAAACTTCAGCTTCAGCTTTAGCTTGGCGCGCGGCACTCGAGTGTCTTTCACTTTACGCTTTCTTAACTGCAGCGGGGCATAATGATGGCGATAAGTCATTAAGTAGCTCAGTCGCTCAGCTCGGCGCGCACTTGGAAATGTTGTCGTTAAGAGGCCGCCCAGGGAATACTTTACTTGCCAAAGGAAATGGCTGGGAAATCAAAATATGCAGAAAAACGATTTCTGAAGCATAAAATCAACATTATTATTATTATGATGATTATTTTAATTAAGTACCCTTTTTCTCTCCATTTCCAGCATCTTATCATTCTTGCCTCGCTGGTTTTAATTAAATGTTGTTGCAAGTTGTAATCAACATTTCAGTGTCCGCTTATTGATTTTACTTTCAACTTTACCAAGAGAGGGTCCAAATTCAATTAGATGCAAGTCAATCAAGTTGCAAGACAGAAGAAGTAATTAAAGTAGTTGGCACCCAAACCACTTATTTGGCATGCATAATGTATTCCAGAGAATTTGCACTTTAATTGTGCGTTTAACGTTTAATTGATAAACAAATTGTATTGTGTATTGATTTCATTTAATGGATTCATAATGCTTCAATTAAAGCCATTGACTTGTGATTGCTTAAACTTGGCTTTACTAATTTGATATGTCAGGCAAATTGCCTCATCGTCGTCATCATCATCTACTCACACACACACACACGAGCTTGGGTTTCGGTTAGCCCATCAAAAGCATCGCCCTAAAGGCTTCATGTCAAATGCACGAGCACAATAAATTTCATACCCTGGCAGCTTGAAAAAAAAAACCTAGAGAAAAACTTCACCTACAATGAGAGACACGTTTCAATGCAAAGGTTCGGGGCACAGTGGTGGAATTTCTTTAAAATTATATTTAAAAATGTATCATTACTGCCAAAGCAAATGTCAATTATATTTTGCAATATTTTTGTGGTTTAAATTTGGGGACTTTTCGATATCCACAATAATCTTATTTTTGCTGACTTTTATTGTAATGGTCAAAAATAAAAATGATTTTTTTATCGTTATAACTCAGTTAATAATAGTTATTAAAAAATGTTTTTTATTACTCAGTTAATAACAGTTATTTTAAGACTTGTATAATTAAAGTCATGTAATGACAGTTTTTTTAAGACTTTTATAAAAAATTTAATAATTAACAGTTACTAAAGACTTTTATTTCTTTACTCAAAACATAATTATCATGTATTTTATTACTCAGAAAAAAGAGTTATCGAAAGACTTTTATTATAAAATTCAGTAAGTAAAACTAATTCAAAGATATTTATTATACCCTTGCAGAGGGTATATTAAAATTGTCACGATGTTTGTTACGCAGTGAAGGAAGCATTTCCGACCACATAAAGTATATATATTCTTGATCAGCATGACGAGCTGAGTTCATTTCCGTCTGTCCGTCCGTCCGTCCGTCCGTCCGTATGTTTCTATACTATCTCCTCCCTCAGTTTTGAAGCTATCTTGATCAAACTTTGCAAAAAGTCTTTAAATACAAATACGCTGCACATTTGTCGGAATCGGCCGGATCGGATGACTATACCATATAGCTGCCATAGGAACGATCGGTCCAAAAACTAGTTCTAATAAGAAATACCAATCGTGGTATATATATGTTTTATATGCTTCCACACAATTATGGAAAAATTGATCAAAATCAGATGACTATAGTATATAGATGCGATATAAACGGCTGGTCCAAAAACTAGTTCTAGTGGGAAAAACTTTTTTGTTTTCCATGGTAGCGGCCCCAAACGTGGTATATATTAACTTTATATGATTCCACGCAATTCTGGAAAAATTTATCAAAATCGGATGACTATAGCATATAGCTGCCATATAAACGGTCCGTCCAAAAACTAGTTCTAGTGACAAAAACTTTTTTGTTTTCCATCGTAGCTTTACCAAACTAATTCGAATGAGAAAAACTTTTTTGTTATCAATGGTAGCGCCATTCAAAAACTGCAAGGGTATTTAAAACATCGGCGTAGCCTATGTTAGCCTTCTATTTTTTATACACTTGAAAAGTGTATATTAATTTTGCCCAGAAGTTTGTAACGCATAGAAATATTCATTTCCGACCCCATAAACTATATATATTCTTGATCAGGATGACGAGCTGAGTTGAATTCCATCTCTCCGTCCGTCCGTCTGTCTGTCCGTCTGTTTCTACGCGAACTAGTCCCTCAGTTTTAAAGCTACCGAGCTGAAATTTTGCACAGAGTCTTCTTCTTACTGCACGCAACTAATATGTCGGAACCGACCGGATCGGATGACTATATCATATAGCTGCCATAGGAACGATCGGTCTAAGAACTAGTTCTAGTGAGAAAAACTTTTTTGTTTTCCATCGTTGCGTCACTAATCTTGGTATATGTTAGTTTTATATGTTCACACATAATTTTGGAAAAATGTATCTAAATCGGATTACTATAGCATATAGCTGCCATAGAAACGGTCGGTTAAAAAACTAGTTCTAGTGAAAAAAAACTTTTTTGTTTTTCATCGTAGCGTCACTAATATTGGTATTTGTTAATTTTATATGCTTTCATATAATACAGGAAAAATTTATCAAAATCGGATGACTATAGCATATAGCTCCCATAGAAACGATCGGTCAAAAAACTACTTTTAGTGAGAAAAACTTTTTTGTTTTCTATCGTAGCGTCCCCAATCTTGGTATATATTAGTTTTATATGCTTTCGCATAATTTTGAAAAAATTTATCAAAATCGGATGACTATAGCATATAGCTGCCATAGGACCGATCGGTCGGAAAATGTGTTTTACTAAGAAAAGTTTCTTTTATGGTATTAAATTTTTATTATCAATGATTTAAAAGATTTAAATATCTGATATCTATATTCTATATATATTTTACCGGTTAAATCAGTTGGAGAAAAGTTTTTTAAGTGTATTAAAACTTCGGCACAGTCGAAGTTAGCTTTGCCTTCTCGTTTTTAAATAAAATCTTTTAATTTATTACACTGTGCAAGTCGAAAAAAAAGGCATGGCCAACTTTAACGGTTTCAAGTTAAAAGACTTTTTTCTAGCAAAAATGTGCTTTATCGCATAACAAACTTAGATTTTGCCTTACACACCCCTTTATTAACTTTTTAAATCAATTTAATTTTTCAATGTTTTTTTTAATTTTTATATGATCTCAATTTTTCGGAGCACTCCCGAAAAATTGAACTCATATAAAAATACACATTTTCCCCTGTGGTTCGAAAATCTTATGCAAATTTGTTCAATTAATTTTTTTGACTCGGAATTAATGAAAGAATTTAATGCTATAAGTATGCAGTCTTCGATAAAAAAGCTTTTTTCCCGCAACTGCTCACTTAATGGGCTTATTTTGAAATCCACCGTTCAAGGAGATGCATTTTTTTATCTGTTGAGTAAAGGGCGAATGTATTAACTACTATAAAAGCAATGCTCTCCTATATAAATGATGTGCAAGTAGTGCCAGAATCTTTTAAAAATGATAAAACCAAAAAAAAATTTCATGAATTTTCCGCAAATTTGGATCAAAACTTTACGAGAAAGAGAAATCTAGAAAAAAATGTAAGAAATGCTGAAATTGATAAACATTTGACCTTTCCTGTTTCTACAGATATTTAAATTTTAACATTCTGTTACAAAAAAATATTATAATATTGCTTATTAGCCATACCTGTGAGCTTATAAACGAGCGAACGAGTTTCTATTTAAAATCAGGAAGCATTTTAGTCGAAAGACGCACCAGGCTCTTAAGCTTGAATTAAGGTCAAATTATATTCCGATACAAGAAATTGAAATTGATTTTGGTTAATGTATTTAGACTTAAGAATAAAAATAATTATATTATATTCCGAAATAAAAACACGAACTTTTAACATTTAACAAGAAGATTATAATTTCATGCGTGCCTGGGTCGGGCCGGGCTTTCTTGAAATATGACCGAGTTGGGTCGGGCAAGGCCTGAAAATTTAGTTTCCTGTTTGGACCGGGCCGGGCCTTACAACGGAGATCCGCGCCCATCTCTACTCAGGTCTGACGAAAACTCAGCTGAGGAATCAGGTCGTAAAAATACAGCTTAAGTAAATTTTTAATTTTTACTCATACTCGGCGATGCCAAACATTTTGCATTTTTACTTACTTGCTAATTTCTAATGTGTTTGTGTATATATTCGTATGATAACACACAAAATTAAGTGTACAGGGTATTACGCAGACGAGGCACTTTTACTTATTTTTTTTTATAGAAAACATTAGCCCCCAAGCTTGATTTTTTTTGCTTAAATTAATTTTATGACAGTTTTATCGAAGAAGTTTAAAAATTTTTAATCGAATTGAGAAGAAAACATTTAGCAGCCTACCAACATTTTGTAAATTTTTTCTTGAGACTCTGACCACTGTGCCTATTTGACTTTCGGGCCGTCGCATTGCATTGCCTGGCCCCATCAACGCTTTGCTTGCGGTTTGTTTGCCCAGACCTTCAGACATTGCCCTGTCATATACTACTCGTAACTCGTACATACACACACATATGTTTGTATGTATGTATGTATGTGCATTTCCCTAGTATTACAGACGCCGTTTAGTTTTGTTATTAATGAAGTTTCCAAGAGGCTTTTGCACCTTGGTTTCTCGCCTCCTCTCTACGTTGTGTTGTGTCAAGGCTCTTCAAAAACTGCAGAGCTCTACAATTTTTGGTTCGCAATGCCGCCGCCTATTTTTTTTTTTTCTTAGCTTTGTCTATTGTCATTCTCTTTCTCCTATGAGACTTTCGGTGGCCTTTCTCTTTTTTTTTTTGTTGCCACTCGACTTGGCCGCATCCCAGAGTAGTTGACTTTGATTGACATTTGCCGGCAAATTTTGTGTTGTACTTTGATTTCATTTTGCATTTTGGGTGGGCCCAAACAATTGGATTTCTGCTTACCCCCATTGGAATCAAGCTGGGTGACCTAGTTCTACTGTACGCGAGTATCTGTTGCTGTACTCCCTCTAATATGAACAAAATTTCAGTTTGAAAACTGCCATTAGAGAAGTCACGCAAGGGCAGAAAACTGTTTTTTTTTTTTTTTTTTTAAAGGGGGCAGTTAATGCATTTTGTGTGGTTTATTGTCAAGTTCAAGGTAGTTTTGTTGTTAGATAAGAGAATATCCATTATGAAAATGGAATAGCATGCATGCATAACTATTCTTAATTTCAAACTGGTTCAGGGTTGTTAAATCCTCCATTTTTGAGGTGGGTTTGGTTTTTTCATTAATTAGATTATAATTTGATGAATTTATGATTCGTGGTTCTGGTCCCGGTTTCTTCTTAAACTTAACTTTTCTTTATTCTTCTTCTACGTTACTCGTAGAGTAAAAAGGTATACCAAGTTTGTGTAAACGTATGTAACAGGCAGAAGGAAGCGTCTCCGACCCCATATTGTTATTGATCAGCATCAGTAGCCGAGTCGATCTAGCCTTGTACGTCCTTTAGGAACATTGCTTCGCAATAAAAAATGTTGAATAACTCTTACAGTTTTACAAATATTAAGCTCTTCATTTGCATTTATATGAATATGCTCAATATCTAGAATCTCTGAAATTTTCAGAAAGATTGGATAATAAATGTTAACTTTATTCATCTTTTGGGCCACTGTGCGCTCAGTCAATCAACTTAATGTTAATCTTTACATTTGATGTTAATATTAACATTAAATGTTTACGTTAACATAAAATGTTAATGTTTTATGTAAATACTAACATTTGATATCTAACATTCGATCAGGTTCAAACTCATTTTAATAAAATCGACATAAAAAATTCAACAAATCCGATCCAGAAAATTAAGCCATTTTCAAAACTAAACATACACAAATATGGAGTATTTTTGTGAAATCTTCACATAAAAATAGGATAATAGTCGGAAAAATAGGATAATTGTGAGAAAAAATATTTTTGTGTTCCATTCAAACGGAATCAAAATCTTTTTCAAAGCTCTATATGGAAATATCATAAAACTTGTACACCTAATTCTGTTTTTACACGGTACGTTACAGAAAAAAGAGTGTAAAAAAGACATGGATTTTTTACATAGAAGAAATGGGGATTGGATATACATTTTTTGTAGATCGTGTTAAATCAAAACTGTGTAAAAACAGAATTGGGTGTATTTACTTTTGTTGGAAAATCCACCATCCGCTTGGAAATGTTGGTTCAATTTTAAAATTTTTCCCGATTTCCTTTAAACTCATATTCCAAGCAGCACATACAAAAATATGAAATACATTACTTTAAAATTTTAGAAAATATTCCACGAAAGTAGGAAAATGGTCGGAAAACTGCTACATGAAACTCTTTTGGATTTCATCCAATCAGCTCCAAATTTATTTTTAAAGTTCTACATAGAAAAATATTACCATCAGGTTTTTAAAATTTTGAATAATCCGGATATAGTTAAAACATCAAAAACATAAACAATCACCCGACTTCAAAGGGTGATTTTTAAAATTTAAAGAAACGGTTGTTATTATTGTGTTATGTAGGTCTGTGAAAACATGCTTGGAGCTCATCGCATACATCACTTTTCCGACATTGCTGCCGAATTTTTTAATATTGAAAACCCGCTGCTAATAGTTTATTCCTTATTGGGGTGCTATTTAAGAAAAATTTTATTTTTTTGTAGAAACCCTATTATTTACACAAGTGCGAGCGAAGCCATGGGTAAAAGCTAGTATCCTATATCCTATAGTATACGACCGATGCACAGTGGTTGCTCTCATAGGCCAAAATTCGAACAATCAAATTTTAAATATTTAAGTAAAAAGTAGCCAGATTGTGTCTTAAATATCCAAGCTTCTTATGCCAAACCGTGTTTTTTGCGAATCTAACGGAACTTTCTAAAAATAGTCTTGAAACTGGGAACACGTGTTTATTTTCTAAGCGCAGGGCGAGTACTTGAAAAGAAGACTTGTAAGTCGAGATTTACACGATGAAGCAAACTTCATGATGTTTTCTAAAAAGCTCTTTCTTGGTGGAAAGAGTTGTAGAGGGGAAAGCTACCTCACCACACCTCTTTCCAACAAACAAAAGCTTTTTGAGAAACTTCATGAAGTTTGCTTCATCGTGTAAATGTGGTCTAAGTCTCCAATTTAAAATTCCTTTTTATGGATCTTGAATTTAAAGGTACTTATTATATGTCCTGAATTTAATAGCCTTTTAGCTCTATATGTACATCGAGCGATGTTGATGAGGATGGAGTTTTTTCAGGGCATTCTATGTGAAAATAAATGTTAAATGGATGTACATCAATTCTGTGTTGGTACTCAAACAAACTGAGTACATCCGAAAAATTTAACATAAATACTCCATTTTAACATAAGGTATCGATTAACTATATATATAGAATTAAGCTATGATTTAGGAAAAGGCATGGCTGAGTGAATAGGCTTGACGACTTGTTTTTTGATATGCTGGTTCGAATCCGGAAGGTAGGTCTCTTTTTTTCATTTATTGTTTTTTTATGCTTTATTTTTATGTTTATGATTCTACTTAAAATTACCGTTTCTTGTAGAGTAAAACAGGTATACAAAATGTTTGGATGTCATCCAAATTTTAACATGACATTAGAGTTAACATGTAAAGTTAACATTGATGGAACTTTTTGTAGTGGAACAGCAAAATTTGTTGATGTACATATATGTGGCAGTGGAAATAGGCTATTAGATAAGTCAAATTGTGATGTAATTCTTGTAAAATCATAGTTTTAGTAAATAATTTTTTATATATTTTTTATATAATAAAAGTGTTTAAGGTAGCTGCAGAAAGTTGCAGATGTATGTAAAATCTTTAATATACTAACGCCGTTTCCTTTTATTTTTCAAGCTTAAATTTGCAGAAAAAACTTTAACAAAGTTGGATTTGTTTTCAATGGTTTCGTCATTCAACTTGACATTTATGAATTTAATTTGCAGTAACTTAAATCAGCTAAGTTTGATCAAAATTAGTTGTATATATAGTATAGCTGCCATACTTCCGAATAGTATTTAAATTGGTCTTAGTAAAAAAAAACTTTTTTGTTTTCTATGATTCCGTCTCCAAACTTGGTATTTATTAGTTCTTTATGTATCTACACAATTGAAGAAAATTTGACCAAAATCGAACGGCTATAGCATATAGCTAGAATATATATAAAACTAGTTCAACTGAGAAATTATTATTTTTTGTTTTCTATGGTAACCTCTTCAAACATGGAAATAAATAATTTAATAGGCCTCTACATAATATTAGATTATATTTCTAATTTTCGCCCTTCGTGGCTTAAACTGGGATCCCAATAGGCATCTACCTTCATATGAACATGTGGCTTTGCTACTCCTTATAACGTATCTTAGTGTGATTTTCCTTCATAGGTTACTGTCGGTGAGTTGCCAAGCACCTGAGTTATTTTGTGGTGTCGAGGATAGTCGATTTATTTACACTTGTCTCAAACTATTCATCAGACCTCGTAACCTTGTCTTAATTAAATAAAACTACATCTTTTTCATTAAACTTGTTAGATGTAAGGAATAATCTAAGTCTAAAAATCTTAAATATTCACTGTAAAGTTTGACTAAGCCTAATTAAACTATAAATAAATAAATAAATAAAATTTTTTATAAAAATAACCAAAGGTGCTGCCGTTCAAATCGATCGGTATAAAAATAGGTCTTAGTGAGAAAAACTGGTTGTTTTCAAAGGCAGCGTCTTTATACTTCTTAATGGTGATGATGATAATGCTTAATTAAAATTTTGACGAGTTTGATCAAAATCGGATAAATATAATGTAAATAAATATATATTTTTCGTACATTTTTCAGCAATTCATCACTGATATGTGGGCGTACAATTGGCAAGACACGCCATTTTTTCAAAATATAATTGTTATATTGTTATAATAAAGCGACTTAAATTTTAAATTGTTATCTCTACCGGAAGTATGCACTGTGCGAGTGGTCGAAAAATGCATCTTAGTGGGAATATATTTTTTTTTCTCTGTGATTGGGTTCTCAATCTCAGGAAATGAGAATTTTATATGCTTTCAAAAAGATCTACAAAATTTGATAAAACACGGATGACTATATCCTATAGCTGACATAGAACCGATCGGTCGGAAAACGTTAGTGAGAAAGCTTAATTGTTTTTGAAATTTGGAAGTAAAATCGAAAATATATATTTCTGACATCTATGTTTTATATATACATATTCTATCGTTAATATCAGTTTGAGCGGGTTAGCTTTGCCTTCTCGTTTATTTAAAAAGTTAAAAGTTTTTTTTTTAATGAATTTAAATAAACGTTACCTTAAATCATTTTGCATTTTTGATTTTTTGTATTTCTATTTGTTTGTGTTTCGCAATTGTAATTATAAAATCAATATAAAATGCAAATTCTTTGCATTTCATGTTTGAAGTCTATGCAAAATCTTTTTCTTGGTTTGCTCTCAGCTTATTTGCATCTTTTGCCCCCATTTTAAAATGGAAAATGCATTTCAAACTCAACAATAAACCCTTGACCCAATTTTGCGGCACACAAGATCCTTATAAACCTTCTAAATAATGGCATTTTGCATTTTTTAACTTGCCCAGGGAGAAGATTAGCTTGGACCTCCTCCCACCCTCATTCCATGTGGCATGTGAAGATAATTAAAATTACTGTTACGGCGCCTAAAAGTAGACAACATGCATTCTAATTTCATTTCTGTCCCCATTTCTGCCCTTTGGTCAGCAGCATGTTTCATTCTAAAATTAAATTTCTCTCATGCATGTTTGGCTTACTTTTTGTGAAAGGAAAAACAATTTTTTTTGGTGGGCGTAATTGAAAACAATAACAATGGAAAAGTTGGATGTGAAGAAGTGACAGTTGCGTGCATTTTGTTAAATCGATAAATTTGGTTTTTCCCTGTCACACATTTGGAGCTTGTTGCTTGTGCGGCGAACTTCCTCCCTCTATTTTCCTCTATTTATATTTCTGTATTATTTTTGGCGTGTGCTGAATTTTTAATTTCATCTTCTGTTCCGCCTTGGGCCACTTAAACTCTGGCCTCGAGTCGCATATAATTTTGTTTCTTTTCCCTTTTTCTCTCTCCGCTGTTTGTCGCATTTTAACAAATTTTCATTGCTTTTCATTGCCTCTTTACTCTTGGTATATAATTTTTTTCTGTGGTTTTCTTTTTTACCCGCACGCGACAATTATGCATATTCATAAAAATAAACATAGCCAGCCTTTGGTCAGCGGAGCGTATGCGTAACATTTTTTATATGCTTGTGTCCCCCACCCCACAGAAAGTGGACATAAAAATTCTTGAAATAAAATATTTGCAATTTAAAAAGAAATAATTGGAGCTTTATGCGCATTTCATGCAGGAATTTGATTAACTACCCTTAAAGAAGTTATGCAAATAAATGCGATTTTAATGGTCGAAATAAAGCAAAAACTTGTGAAACTTTAAAGAAGTTTAAGGTTTAAATTGTTAAAAATTATTCCCGCTGGTTTTGCTGAATTCAAAGCATTTGTAAGTTAGAAATCATTTAATTTAACTATTTCTCACATAAATTATCAAATAATAGTGTAAATTGTCACATTGCGTCCGAACTTATTATAAATTAATATAAATAAATAGTGTAAATTGCAGAACCACGGGTTCGGGCAGGTAAACGAAATCACAAACCGAACCGATATCCGTTTGAAAATGCTGAACCAAACCGAAAACCCTATATGAAAACGGTTAGGTTCATTTCGACGACATGTCTGTTTAAGAGATGTTTGAAAAAAATTTAAGTTTGTTGATGGAAAGTTTGGAAGAATCTTAAAAATGCCAGTTATGTAATAATATTCAACTTGGCCAATGGAATTCGTGGAATTTGTTTATAAAAAACATGCTTAACAAAATACACAGGTCACCCATATAACGAATTGATATTTCTAACCGCCTGTTAAGGAAAGAAGATCTATTGAAATTGAGATGAGACAGAATTGTGGGTTCCGTACATTCCCCCTTAAAGAAGTTGTAGATTCGATTAAATTCGAAACTCAAATGTAAAAAGGTGGCAACACTGAAATGCAGGCGATTTGTTTGCTGCAGCGAAAGACAAATATAACTAGCGTTTTATAAAAATGATAATTAAATAAACTTAACATTATTAAGAAATTGAGCACTATTTATGTATCAATTGGAATTATTTGCATCAAAATGCATTTTAAGCTTTTTTTTTTAAGCAATTCTCCGACTAAACAGTGCGCGATTTTCAAATCACTCGAAAACAGGCCTGTAACAGGGCGAAATCAAATTCGAGGAAATTCCAAGCGAAAGCGATTTTTGTGGCACCCCCGTATATATACTATGTAGGGTCGGAGATGCTCCCTTTTTGGGAAAGCAAACAATTCTGAACATAGAAAACTTCATTGTACTTTAGTTCGTAATAGAGAAGTTCGACTGTATAAATAAATATGGAACCAAACAATTGGATTCAATTGCTTTTACATTAAATTGGCTTTTTTCACGCTGCTTTTGTTAAATTAGCAACGCACCATCATATTTGTTAACAAAAACAAAACAATTATTATGTTCTTTAAGAAGATTATTTAATGTAGTAGTCTGGTAACTTATGCCTATTTTCATGACTTCTTTGGAGGGTGGTTTTTTATAGGAAAATAAAAATGAATTATGTTGAATATTTAGAGTGTTTTTATTTACATATTGAAAATATAAAAAAATTTATTTTAACAAATTTAAAAGTTTATTACTATTATTATTGTCACTCGAAGTTGGAACCTCAAAAAAAAATGCACGGTGGTGGCCCGGGTGATTTTGGCTCTTGATGTTATCTGAAATCAAATATTCTTGATTATTCTTAATCTATAGACATGTCATTCTGGTCGGAACTAGTGAAGTTAAATTTCAAGGGTAAATAACAAAATGGCGGACTTTGAAAATAAAAGTCTTTTTTTTTTAGCAAAGAAAGGGTTGTAAAATAAAAAGTTAGGGGTGAAAAAAATTCTCGTTAGTTCCGACGAGAACTATAAGTGTGTAGAACAGCCTGTTAAAATTTGAAAGCAATCGGTTGGACTCCGAGGCGCTCTAGAAAACTCGTTATAACTCCCGAAATATTTCGAATTTCTGTCTGAAATTTTCACAGTATATTCTCAAGACATTGTACTTTCAAATTAAGCAAAAAAATTTAAGATTTTTTGAACCCAAGTTACCAGACTACTACCTTAATGTTTCTTTTTGAACCAATCCTTCTTTTCAAAAAGATAAGGCATTGTTTAAGTTAGGGAGATTTTCGGAACACCTCTGATTATAGGGTTTTAGTGATTTAGGGTCATTCTTTTTGAAACCGAACGGATTTTTTACTCACCGTTTTTATTTTGAATAAAAAAATCCGAAATTTTACCTCAATTACCCCATGAAAACTTATATCTTAGTTTTGCCAAACAAGTTTTTGATTAATTTTCTAATAAATTTACAAAATTGTAAAAAATTAAAAAAACCGAAAAAGGGTTTTTTAAAAAAATTTGTATCTTAGGTTCTGTTTATAGGACAGAGAAGTTAGGGAGAATAAAACCATTGTAGTGTTTGTTTTTTATTATTCTTCTCTGCTTAACGTTTGTAGAAATTAGTACGCGATCTTCTGTAATAGTTCGGAGGATATTCTGACGCTCACTTTTGTCATTCGATATTTGTTTTTGCCATAATAGCTGGGAATCCATTTTATACAGACAATCCTTTATTTTTTTTATAGACAACCCTTGAACACATCTTCACATCTGTCTTTACATTTATCAGCTCACAATTTTTTTGTCTTTTCTGTCTATATAATTAATATTTTTCTATTAAGAGTTGTAGTTGTTTAAATGCTTTGTAAGAAACCTCGATTTAGAAAGTTCGGAAATTCGTAAACGGGATCAGGCATAATAATATATTAGTCGTAAACCACTAAACCGAACCAAAACCACAGTTTGGATTGCTACAAAAACCCTATTTTGAACCGATCCGGTGCTTTAAAATCTTTCTGAACCACAGAACCGAACCACTCCTTATTTCCGAGCGGTTTGCATCTCTGGATTATACAGTATACAAACAGTAAAATTTGGAACTTCTTAAAAAATACAAAACAAAAAAAAACTTGATTAAAAGGGCAAAGTTAAATGCGTGACTCTTAAAAACCACTTGAGCTAAATGACTAACATTTTTTTTCAGTTATAACAGACAAATTGGCAAACATTAACACAAAATACCAATACATATATAATTTTTTGCTACAAACTTTTGTTTCTGGCATTCTTTTAAAAACTTTTGCTGGTTTCTGTTTTTTTTTTTTTATTGTTCCCAGCTATTTGGAATTGCAACTTTTTGACCCTTGGCCAAGCTTTGACTCTCACATAATACAGAAAGATTGAAAGAAGCAACTTAAGTGGCTCCAAAAAGTAGTCAAGTATCTGACATATTTTGGACTTTATTTTTGTTATTTGTTACGGCAAATTACGGCATTTTGACATAGTTTTAGAACATCAAAAGAAGAAAAATAAACCAAATCAATAGAAGAAATTAAACAAAAATTATTTACAGTTAGCCAAACTAAAACGCTGACGTACTTTTGGGGTCAAGTCTTGATAAAACAAACAAAACATACAAAAACTAACCTTAAACGATTAATCAATAAAGTGGGCCATTCTTTTACATAACTTTCGTTGTCTGAAGAAAAAAGCAAAAGTGCTAGAATTTGGTTTTGTTTTTGTTTTTTTTTGTTATTCTTTTGTGGCTCACATGTTGCTTTGAGGCCTTGAACCTGATGAATTTTCTTTAAACAAAAAGACTTTGATCAGATTTCTACCCATTTGGGTGACCTATAGAAATATTAATTAAATGTTGAATTGGTTAGAGCCGAGGCTAGGGCCCACTTTTTGCCTGGCTAATTAGCATTAAACTGGATTTGTGGTTAATTTTCATGCGTGTGTGTGTGTGTGTACAGCTGTCGCGGTTTATAGCAACATACACACGCACTTATACACTTGGCATTATGGTTACTTATGTGAATTTATATATTTATGTACTTTTTTTTTTTGTATGCGTGAGCTTGGCTGACATAAGCCGATAATGTTGATTAATTGTTGCTTGGGAAAGTCATTCATAAGCGTTGAGCGTCGAAGTTTAGATTTAGAAAGTTGGCATAGCAGAGGTACTAAATTCATAATTTACTCCACGGAAGAAACTTTCATAGTTATTGTTTCAAAATTTTGTAGAACTTATGGAAATTTTAAAAATTCTCAAAAATTTCTGTTTTCGGATTTAGCGTTAAACTGCAGATCCCTTTCTCCTGTGTGAAAATTTTAAAGCAACAAGTCAAGAGTTTAAAAAAAGTTTGGCTTGGCCTTTTAAAGCTTTTAAGCCAGATATTTTTTGTTCTATTTATAGATCAACTCAATAATTTGAAATGATTCCATTCATTTTACAATCTCTTCAATAATTTGCAAGTGGACTTAAAATTCACTTGACATCCCTCAAAGGCAATTTATGTTGTTATGTTATATAACTTTTTTTTTTGTCTAATTGTAAATTTCATTACAAAACACAACTCAAGTTTCCGGCTGACAAAATAAAAGTGAAATTCACTTAGCCTTGTTTCATTTTCGTGTTGTGTTTTTTTTTTACCCATCTCAAGTCCCCACTTATCTCTGCTCTCCTCTGGTCAAACAAAGTGCACTTCAGCGATATATACATATTTTCCACAAATAAAATCTAATTAAATAGAAATGCAATTCAGGGGAACCAACTGTCAAATAGTAGACAAGGTTTGCCAATTTTGCAAACATTTTGAATGATGTAATTCTTGCACGCGTCGCTATGTGTATTCTCTTGCTCTGGTTTATGTATAAATCTGTGTGTTCAATATTGCGCATTAGCTTTTGTCTGTGATTAGCATATATTTGGATTTACGTTAAAACAATGTAATGTCATATTTGATTTGTTGGAATTTGAATTGCATGTGTGTGTTTATATTTTTACAGGGATGCATTTCAAATCGATGCGCTGAACTTTCAAACTGTCAAAACTTCCACCCCCCCTAATTTCTATAATTTGTATACTCTGTACCGAAGGTACAAAGAGTATATTGAGTTTGTGCAAATGTATGTAAAAGCCAGAAGGAAGCATCTCCGACCCTTTAAAGTATTTATATTCTTAATCAGCATCAACAGCCGAGTCGATATAGACATGTCCGTCTGTCCGTATGAACGCTGAGATCTCAGATTTCTGATTTCTTATACTTGCAGGCAGATCAAGTTTAGTTTTTTTTTGACACGCCCCCTGCCACCCTCGCAAATTGAAAAAAACTTAATATCTTCCACAATTTTGGAGTTAGGTTGTTTGAACCTTTTAGACATATATTCTACTCATCATTACCTATGGAGCCACCATACATCATTTTCCGATCAGATGAACGATTGTAGAGTTGCCACCCCCGCAATTTGAAAAACACCTCAAATATCCCGCAATTTTGGAGTTAGGTTGTTTGAACCTTCTAGACATATATTCTACTCATCATTACCTATCGAGCTTCCATACATCGTTTTCCGATCAGATGAACTATAGTAGAGTTGCCACCCGCGCAATTTGAAAAACACCTCAAATATCCCGCAATTTTGGAGTTAGGTTGATCGAACCTTTTAGACATATATATTTTACTCATCAATACTTATCGAGCCCCCATACATTGTTTTCCGATCAGATGAACGATGGCAGAGTTGGCACCCCCACAATTTGAACAAAATCGAATATCTTCCACAATTTTAAAGACAGATTGTTTGAACCTTTTAGGGATATATTTTAATCGTTATTACTTATCGATCCACCATACACCGTTTCCAGATCAGATGAACGATATTCGAATTCTAAACAAATCAAATAATTACGCTGGGCATCACTGCCCGTAATCGCAGCACTTGCACAGATTGTGTGACCCCACACATTTAAAGTTATTAGTTATATACAAACAGGTACAGAGTATATTACAGTCGGGCTTGACCGACTTTCTTGCTTGTTTTTTAATGAGTTTATATTTAGAATTACCCTAGTGCATAACTGGAAAAATTATAAAATTTGTATATAATTTCCTATTAACAAAAACGTTACTATGTTAGTCACGCGAGAATCACGCGTGATTTCTGACCGCAGGCCAACTCAATTGCATCGCTTCTCTCATACTTGGTCCTTGCCTCCTTACACAAATATCTATGGGTAAAAAGGGATGGGGGAAACTGAGAGCGGCGCAGTCCAATTAGATACTGCCGTCAAGCAAAGTCCAATTGGGAAATTACCAGTTACCTTTTGTCCTCTCGCTCTCTCTTTCTCGTAAGTTCTACCAATCGCTGCAGTGTTGTTGTCGTTGCTTTGAATTTTATTTTACGTATAGCTTTAATATCGTTCATCTGATCGAAAAACGATGTACTGCGGGTCGATAAATTATGAGTGGTAGAATATATGTCTAGAATGTTCAAACTATCTATCTTCAAAATTGTGAGAGTTATTACGTTTTTTTTAATTTGCGGGGGAGGCAGGGGGCGTGGTAAAAATAAACTTGATCTGCCTGCAGGTAAAGGAATTAAATGTTCCATACACTTCCAACCTCTAGCTCTTACCATCTCTTAGATCTCTTCGTTCATACGGACACCAAGAAATTTCTGCGCCATTTTTTTTCTGAGTGCAGAAACTACTGAACCGAACCAGTCCTAATTTGTAGGCCCTTGTGCCAGCTAAATCAATCCAAATGTTGCATATTTTAGTTCCCACAGTAGCAAATAGGTATACAAAAAGTGAGAATGGTCCTCTAACAGTTACATAGAAATCATTTAGCTGCCTCTTCCATTACACAACTGCATCATCATTACCACCAGCAGCAGCATAAACCGCAGCAATGCAAACTCTGCTAATGAGTTTGTGGCAAACTGGTAACAAATAAGCAGCTACATATTCCCATTTCAATTTCCATTTATTCATTTATCCATCATAAGTTGATAAAGCCCCATTGCATAGAAATTGAGAAGAAAAGCAAATTTAAGAACAAAAGGCTTATCAGGCATGTGGGCATATTTTTATACACTTGAAAAGTGTATATTAATTTTGCCCAGAAGTTTGTAACGCATAGAAATATTCATTTCCGACCACATAAACTATATATATTCTTAACCAGGACGACGAGCCGAGTTCATTTCCGTCTGTCCGTCCGTCCGTCTGTCCGTCTGTTTCTACGCAAACTAGTCCCTCAGTTTTAAAGCTATCGAGCTGAAATTTTGCACAGAGTCTTCTTTTTACTGCACGCAACTAATATGTCGGAACCGGCCGGATCGGATGACTATATCATATAGCTGCCAAAGGAACGATCGGTCTAAGAACTAGTTCTAGTTAGAAAAACTTTTTTGTTTTCCATCGTAGCGTCACTAATCTCGGTATATGTTAGTTTTATATGCTTCCACATAATTCTGGAAAAATGTATCAAAATCGGATCACTATAGCATATAGCTGCCATAGGAACGATCGGTCGAAAAATAAGTCTTTGTGAGAAAAACTTTTTTGATTTTGATCGTAGCGTCTCGAATCGTAGTATATATTTGTTTTATATGTTTCCACACAAGTCTGAAAAAATTGATCAAAATCGGATGACTATAGCATATAGCTGCCATAGGACCGATCGGTCGGAAAATGTGTTTTACTAAGAAAATTTTTTTTGTTATCAAATTTTTATTATCAATGATTTAAAAATTGTAAATATTTGATATCTATATCCTATATATATTTTTCCAGTTAAATCAGTTGGAGTAAAGTTTTTCAAGTGTATTAAAACTTCGGCACAGTCGAAGTTAGCTTTGCCTTCTCGTTTTTCTTTACTACAAACAAACAGCGACCAGATAATAAGCTATCACTAGAAATGAAAATTATAAATTTCAGAATTATGTGGAAACATAAAAACAAAAATACACGATGGAGACGCTACGATGGAAATAAAAAAATTTTCCACAAAGACACACCGACGTTCCAGGCTAATGCTAAGTGACCGATTTTGATACATTTCAGAATTGTGAAAGCATATAAAACAAATATACTACGATGGTGACGCTACAATGGAAAACAAAATTTCAACAGAACTTGTTCTTAGACCGACGTCGGCGGCTAGATATAGTTACCGCCGGCCGGTTCCCTATTAGTTGCGTGGGTAAAGCCAAAAGCCGATAGCTTAAACGGCGTCGCGTAGAACGCGGCGCGGCGGACGGACAACGGAAATGAACCGCTTTGTCCTGATCAAGCATATATAGTTTAGGGGTCGAAAATATTTCTATCGTTACAAACGAAAATTAATATACAGTGTATAAAAGAGAGGCTAACCGCGCCGTGTTTAACCCCGTTTTGAAGGCGCTACCGTAAAAAAGTTTTCCTCAGTAGAATTAGTTTAGATCGACGTTCCTATGGCAGCTATCTATAGTCCGATTTGATAAATTTTTCCAGATGGTGTGAAAGCATATAAAACTAACATATACCCGATTGTGGCGCTACGATGGAAAACAAACAAGTTTTCCCACTAGAACTAGTGTTTGGACCGACCGTTTATATGGCAGCTATGCTATAGTCATCCGATTTTGATAAATTTTCCGAATTGTGTGGGAAGCATATAAAATTAATATACCACGTTTGGTGAGCTCGTGAAAACAAAAGGTTTCTCCTAGAACTAGTTTTGATCGACGTCTGGCGCTATAGCCCTGTCGGGTGAAGCATTAAAACTAACAACTCGATTGGGTGCTAGTGTTTGGCCGCCGTTTTGGCGCTCGTCTCCGTTTTTAAATTCCGAGTTCGTGGGCATATAAACTTTCGTGGGACTAGAAATAATAGTTCAACTTCAACTAAAATGGCAGCTGCAAGGGCAACTAGGCATGCAAAAATAATAACATAATAACAATAACAAAATAAATAACAGTAGCTGCAAGAGCCAAACTGTGGCAACAGCTGCAAAAGAAAACAAAGCTACAAAAAAAACATTGCACAGTAAATTGAAATACAAAAGCCAAAAGTGCGCGGAGGCGATTGCAAAGTCATTTGCATTATGGACACAAGTGGCAAATGGCAACGTCTATTGAGTAATACTATAACAGAGACCGAGTTGAGAGCCGCCTAAGTGATCCCGTGATGTTTCATTTTTGTAATGTAAATAAAAATGTGTGTAAATATTGAATGATAAAACAGCTCCATTTTAGTTTGTTTTCTAAAGTTCTCTAAGCCTTATTGTTTGGCTTACCCATAGTAAATAATAACTGCAGGTGGGACACGTTGTCGTCCCCTGAAGCTGTAAAAACAAACACTTATCAGGCTATAGCCGATCTCTTTTCATACCAGAGAACTGCAAAAATCATAATTATTTTGTATACCCTTGCAGAGGGTTTATTAAAATTGTGCTGATGTTTGTAACGCATAGAAGGAAGCATCTCCGACATCCATAAAGTATATATATTCTTGATCAGCATGACGAGCTGAGTTCATTTCCGTCTGTCCGTCTGTTTCTAGAAACTTTCTATACTATCTCCTCCCTCAGTTTTAAAGCTATCTCGACCAACTTTTCCAAAAAGTCTTTAAATAGGCTGCACATTTGTCGGAATTAGCCGGATCGGATGACTATATCATATAGCTGCCATACGAACGATCGGTCCAAAAACTAGTTCTGGTGGGAAAAACTTGTTTGTTTTCCATTGTAGCGTCACCAATCGTGGTAAATATTTGTATTATATGCTTCCACATTATTCTGGAAAATTTGATCAAAATTGGATGACTATATCATATAGCTGCTATAGTAACGATCGGTCAAAAAAACAGTTATAGAGAGAAAAACCTTTTTGTTTTCCATCGTAGCATCAACAATCATGGTATATATTAGTTTTATATGCTTCTACATAATTCTAAAAAAATTTATCAAAATTGGATCACTATAGTATATAGATGGCATAGGAACGATCGGACCAAAAATTAGTTCTAGTATGCAAAACTTTTTTGTTTTCCTTCGAAGCGTCACCAGTCTTAGTATATATTAGTTTTATTAGCTTCCACACAATTCTGGAAAGTTTTATCAAAATTGGATGACTAAAGCATATAGCTGCCATAGGAACGATCGGTCCAAAAACCATTTTTAGTGAGAAAAACTTTTTTGCTTTCATTGTAGCTTCACCAATCGTGGTATATATTAGTTTTCTATGCTTCCACATAACTCAAGAACAATTTATCGAAATCGGATGACTCTAGCATATAGCTGCCATAGGAACGATCGGTCCAAAAACTCGTTTTTGTGAAAAAACTTTTTTGATTTCAATTGTAGCGTCACCAATCGGGGTATATATTAGTTCTATTTGCTTTCACATAATTCTGGAACAATTTATCAAAATCGGATGACTATATCATATAGCTGCCATAGAAACGATCGGTCTAAAAAATAGTTCTTGTGAGAAAAACTTTTTTGTTTTCAGTTGTAGCGTTATCAATCTGGGTATATATAAGTTCTATATGCTTTCATATAATTCTGGAAAGATATATCCAAATCGGATGACTATAGCATATAGCTGTCATAGGTGCGATCGGTTTTAAAACCAGTTCTATTGAGAAAAACTTTTTTGTTATCAATGAAAGCGTCTTTAAAAATCTGCAAGGGTATTTAAACATCGGCGGAACCATTGTTAACCTTCTATTTTTTTTAATTGTGATTTTTTTATGACTTTGACAATGACACTGAATTATTATACCCTTGTAAAGTATATTAAAATTTTCTCCAGATGTTTGTAACGCATGGAAAGATGCGTCTCAGACCACATAAAATATTTATATTCTTAATCAGCGTGACGAGCTGAGTTGATATAGACATGTTCGTCTCTCAGTATAGCTGACTTGCTCACTTAAGTGTTTGTGGGCACTTAAACAATTGTTAAGGCAAACTAACTTTCTTCATTTTACGAAAACCATTTGTTTTTATCATATTGAGCAACGTGTTATTTTCAATACATTTTGATTTCGATTGCATCAATAAACTTTATCGTTTTAAAATGTAAACAAATTGTTGTAACATAACCAACTCTTAATGAGAAAAATGTTCGTTTAATGCCTCCTTCATACGAAATCTAAACACATAACATTGCACTCGATTGCAATCAGTGTTCTCGCTTTGCAAACAACTGTGTTCCTCCTCGTCCACTGCCCCTGACCCCTTTTGGTATGTTTCCGTTTTGTCATTTTATCAACATTTTGTCGCGCATCCGCTGGGGCAAACATTTTTACCAGCGTGTTTCAAATGCCCGCCCCCCCCGCCCCCGCTTGAAAAACCCACCACTTTGAAATAACTGTTCACCTTCTAGACCTTTCACTTCCTCGCCGCCTCCTTCGGTCAGATGACTAGTGGTGCCGCCCTGAGATCCCTCCCCACTTGATGGTGTTTGACCTTTTAGACTATTTTAATAATTCCTCGCGCCCTCTGCAGATCGAGGTGCCGCCGCTTTGCCCTTCTTTCACAATTTTGAAATAGACTGTTCCCTTCAGGCTCTTAATCCGCTCCTCGGTCCGCCTCTCGTCCCTGTCGGTACGGTGGTTGCCCCCCTTCCAGTAATAGTTTAGTAACCAACTTCGACCCATTGCTCAGATGAACGATAGAAAAGTCAATTTAAAATCCTCTATCTACATTTGAAAATAGATTGTTTAACCCTCTAGCTTTTTTAATAATTCCTTCGTGTCTAGAGAGGGAACAAATTAATATTTATTATAAATTACCACAAAAACGCTAATTATGTTAATTCAATTTAAATGAATGCCAATTTTAATAATTTTTTTTTTTACCTATTGTTATGGCAAAATAAACTTCACGGCATCATGCACAACAATTACGTCAGCCAATCTGATCATAATTTTTATTTTATCATTCGTGTCTTTCTAGCCTCTCCAGTTTGCGTATTGTGCTTTTGGTGCGGGATCCACGTGGCACTATGCAATCACGAAGACATCGTGTGTGGTGCGGCGGTAATGAGGATTGTGAGGATCCACGTTTGGTTTGTCAGGATCTGGTGGATGATTATAAGACAGCGGAAAAGTTACTTAAGCTATATCCAGCGCGATTTAGGTAAGTTCCGGAAACTACAAAAAGCTACGAGGGTTGCCTTTTGTATTTTTCGATTAATAGTTAAATAACAATAATTTGTTATTGAAAATAGCCAGATTGGTTTTTAAAATTATTTTCCCTGAAGATACACTTTTTCAAGTGTTTAAACCAGTGAATAAAGAGTCAGTTAACCCTTTGCACAAGAGTGAGCTGTGCGAAAAGTAGCGTTTAAAGTAGCGTTCTTTAAACGAGAAGGCAAAGGCTAACTTCGACTGTGCCGAAGTTTTAATACACTTGAAAAACTGATTTAACTGCAAAAATATATATAGGATATAGATATCAGATATTTAAAATTTTTAAATCATTGCTAATAAAAATTTGATACACAGAAAAAAAAAGGATATTTTTTGATGATCCATTGGATATTTTTCATATCCATTTGGACTGGATATGTCCATATCCATTTTTATCATCCATTTGAGATTAAATAATGTTAAATTGATCTTAGTTTTTCATCCAATGGAGCTGAAAAATATCCAAAGGATGTGAAAATGGAGCTGAAAAATATCAAAAGGATGTGTAAATTTGAAAAGGATATGCATTTCAATATCCAAAAAAAGGATATGTCCATAACCATTCCAAATGGATCTTTTTTTTTTCTGTGTACCATAAAAAAAAACTTTTCTTAGTAAAACACATTTTCCCACCGATCGGTCCTATGGCAGCTATATGCTTTAGTCATCCGATTTTGATAATTTTTTTCGAAATTATGTGAAAGCATATAAAACTAATACATACCAAGATTGGGGACGCTACGATAAAAAACAAAAAAGTTTTTCTCACTAGAAGTAGTTTTTTGACCGACCGTTTATATGGCAGCTATATGCTATAGTCATCCGATTTTGATAAATTTTATCAGAATTGTGTGGGAATATATAAAACAAATACTATTCGACTACGTTCTAGAGACGCTACTGATGGAAATCAAATTTGAGAAGTTTTTTTCTCACAAAGACTTATTTTTCGACCGATCGTTCCTATGGCAGCTATATGCTATAGTCATCCCGATCCGGCCGGTTCCGACATATTAGTTGCGTGCAGTAAAAAGAAGACTCTGTGCAAAATTTCAGCTCGATAGCTTTAAAACTGAGAGACTAGTTCGCGTAGAAACAGACAGACAGACGGACAGACGGACAGACAGACGGACGGACGGACAAGCGGAAATGAACTCAGCTCGTCGTCCCGATCAAGAATATATATAGTTTATGGGGTCGGAAATGAATATATCTATGCGTTACAAACTTCTGTGCAAAATTAATATACACTTTTCAAGTGTATAATAAACGAGAAGGCAAAGCTAACTTCGACTGTGCCGAAGTTTTAATACACTTGAAAAACTTTACTCCAGCTGATTTAACCGGTAAAATATATAGAGGATATAGATATCAGATATTTTAAATCATTGATAATAAAAATTTGATAACATAAAAAAAAACTTTTCTTAGTAAAACACATTTTTCGACCGATCGGTCCTATGGCAGCTATATGCTATAGTCATCCGATTTTGATAAAATCTTCCAGAATTGTGTTAACGCATATAAAACTAATATATACCAAGATTGGTGATGCTACGATGAAAAATAAAAAAGTTTTTCCCACTAGAACTAGTTTTTTGACCAACCGTTTATATGGCAGCTATATGCTATATTCATCAGATTTTGATCAATTTTTCCACAAATATGTAAAATCATCAAAAACTAATATATACTAAGATTGGTGACGCTACAATAGAAAATAAAAAAGTTCTTCTCACTAAGACTTATTTTCCGACCGATCGTTCCTATGGCAGCTATACGATATAGTCATCCGATCCGGCCGGTTCCGACATATTAGTTGCGTGCAGAAAAAAGAAGGCTCTGTGCAAAATTTCAGCTCGATAGCTTTAAAACTGAGAGACTAGTTTGCGTAGAAACAGACAGACAGACGGACAGACGGACAGACAGACGGACGGACGGACAAGCGGAAATGAACTCGGCTCGTCGTCCTGATCAAGAATATATATAGTTTATGGGGTCGGAAATGAATATTTCTATGCGTTACAAACTTCTGGGCAAAATTAATATACACTTTTCAAGTGTATAAAAATAGAAGGTTAACATCAGCAACGCCGATGTTTTAAATACCCTTGCAGTTTTTGAAAGGCTCTACCATAGATAACAAAAAAGTTTTTCTCATAAGAATTAGTTTTTAGACCGATCGTTCCTTTGGCAGCTATATGCTATAGTCATCCGATTTTGATAAATTCTTCCAGAATTGTGTGGAAGCATATAAAACTAATATATACCTCGATTGGTGACGCTACGATGGAAAACAAAAAAGTTTTTCTCACTAAAACTAGTTTTTGGGACGACCGTTTATATGGCAGCTAATTTAGTACTCCGCTGTGGAAAAAGTTTCACAGTGGCGGCTCACCGATTTTGATAATTTTCAGATGGTGAAAGCTATCTAACATCCGTGTGCCTCGTGGCAAAAGTTTTCCCACTAGAACTAGTGTTGGACCGCCGTTATTGGCGGCTATGCTATAGTCATCCGATTTTGATAAATTTTTCCAAAATTCTGTGGAAGCATATAAAACTATATATACCACGATTGGTGACGCTACGATCGAAAACAAAAAGTTTTCTCACTAGAATTGTTTTTGGACCGACCGTTTATATGGCAGCTATATGCTATAGTCATCCGATTTTGATCAATTTTTCCAGAATTGTGTGGACGCATATAAAACTCATGTATACCACGATTGGTGACGCTACGATGGAAAACAAAAAAGTTTTTCTCACTAGAACTTGTTTTTGGACCGATCGTTCCTATGGCAGCTATATGATATAGTCAACCGATCCGGCCGATTCCGACAAATGTGCAGCGTATTTGTATTTAAAGACTTTTTGCAAAGTTTGGTCAAGATAGCTTTAAAACTGAGGGAGGAGATAGCATAGAAACAGACGGACAGACGGACGGACGGACAGACGGACAAACGGAAATGAACTCAGCTTGTCATGCTGATCAAGAATATATATACTTTATGTGGTCGGAAATGCTTCCTTCTATGCGTTACAAACATCGTGACAATTTTAATATACCCTCTGCAAGGGTATAAAAAGAAGTTATTAGGTGCACAGGCTGACCCATATGAGAGCTCGCATGATCGTACACTTCTTCAGCAGTTGATTTTTCTAAATTCTTTCCAAAAGCTTCTTAGTTTTATGAATAATAGAGGGATTCCTGAAAGTGATTTGCTTTCGAATTTGATTTCGTGAAAGCAAATCTAAAGCAGTTGACGGAACGTCCTTTTTTGCGCACTGATTTTATTTTGATTTCGTGAACAATTGATTGACAATTGGTGCTGATGTAAACAATGGCGCGAATGACAGCCTCTTAAATAATAGCTTACCAGCAGATCATGTAATTTTGGAATGTTTGCAGCTTTACGAAGCAGTATGTAAACAAACACCATGTTTGGCCGTATCATTTTTTCCGAAGACCGTACAATCTAGAAAGCTAACCGAAATCAAATTAAAATCAGCATCGGAACTGATTTCGTTAAATCTTTTAGAATGACCTTAATTATATTACTTTTTCTGGGCACACTGCAAATTTTGTATGGAGCATGAGTGAACAGCTGTTTGACGAAATCAAAATAAAATCAAAATCGATAGCAAATCACTTTCAGGAATCCCTCTAATAAAATTAATCAAATATAGTTGAAAAATTTTTCGTAAATACTGCACGACTTATATTCACGCTGATAAACTTTAACACGCAAGAATCACGCACGGATTACGGATACTCGCACGAAAGTCTGTGTTTTCTCACGATCACATCGTGGCGCACCGTGACACGTTTCAATTTACGTCACGCGCGCACCTCTATTTTAAAGTTCATTTCATCAACGACCGATTTATATGTATATGTGAATCAGATATATGCAATGAGTGGGGACGAGACGGTTTAAGGAAGTGGTATTCCTTCTATCACAATGGGGCCATTAAATTGGTCATTTGTGATGCCGACTTCGGACTGGACTACTGTCCATTTCTCTCATCTATGGGGCTTTAGAAAGATTCTTTGACTTCCTTGAGGAAGAAATATTTTAGGGGCTAGGTTCATCCGAATGCCTTTATGAAACCTAAGATTGGTATGGGAGTTAGGATTTATCTGTTGTAAAGTACGAGCCGAGGAATTTCTGCCGTTGACGACTCAGAGCGAGGCACATACAGATATGTGTTAGTCAGAAACTACACTCAGAAAAAAATCGTTATAATAAGACCGAAATTAAGCACATTCGTTGACAAAAGTAGAGTAAACCCGCTTTTTCTTGAACCTTGAACGGTGGTCTCATTTCATGAACGCATATTTTAAGCCCGCTGTTCGATTTTTAATGAACGTTTCGGTGATGTGTTATTAACATTATGGGCTCATTTTGGGAACGCGTTGGTGTCGTTTTATTACCATTTTGGTTACATTTTAAGAACAATATGATATAAATTTGGGAACATTTCGGGAAAATAGAAATATAGAAAATCAAATAGAAATATCAAAAAGGTCTCGCTAAAGATATTGCAAAAGACTCGCTAGCCCTATTTCTTGCGACTTTCGTTAATGAAATTTTCACAGCCACAAACTGAATGACATTTGAATCATATTGCGAGAGTTTTGTTGGATTAAGTCTCTCATTTCAATCGTATGAAGTGCTGATGTGCATGATGGACTTTGTATGAAAGGTCGATCCACGCATCTTAATTGTGTCACCATGCAAATATTGGGGATGGTTTTCTGTGCAGCGCTCAGACAAACACATACACAAACACAAAATTTGCCTCTCTGACTTTTGCACCGACCCTAGCGCCTTAGGAAAAATTTTTAATTCAGAAATTTCCGTCGCCGCCCCACCATCTATTATTTCATGATTAGTAGATCTGTGCCTGAATTAGCGAAAAACGAAATTATTGCTGAGCTCGGGTTCGAATTCTGAACATTCTGAATCCGCTCCGAGATCACGAAGACAACAAATTTTCGCGGAGTGAACCCCTGCCGATTTTTAAGAGGTTTGTAGATCTGAAAGTTAACAAAAGTCTTTTAGTTATCGATTCGTAAATCTATATAAACTGAACTACTAAACTTAGACGGGATTTACATGATGAAGCAAACTTCATGAAGTTTTCTTAGTAGGCGAGAGATTTAAATGTATTTATTTACTATTCGGTCTAAAGGTCTGCAAGATTTCATCCAAATTCCACGGCTACTTAGAAAACTTCATGAAGTTTGCTTCATCATGTAAATCCCGTCTAAGTTTAGTAGTTCAGTTTATATAGATTCATGATGAAAATCCCAACTAAGCGAAAGATTAAAATGTATTTCTATAGAAAGAATTCCCCTAAATTTCACGCCTACTAAGAAAACCTAAGGAATGTACACTTTAGTAGAGATTTAGACGATGAAGTAAACTTCATGAAGTTTTCTATAAAGCTCTTGCTTGTAGAAGAGATGTGTAGAAGGGCAAGCTACCCCACCACACCTCTTTCGAACAAACAAAAGCTTTTTCAGAAACTTCATGAAGTTTGCTTAATCGTGTTGATGCGGTCTTAGACGGGATTTACACGATGAAGCAAACTTCATGAATTTATTCGAAAAGCTCTTGCTTGTAGGAAAGAGGTGTAGAGGGGCAAGTTACACCACTACCCCTCTTTCCCACAAACGAAAGCTTTTGCAGAAACTTCATGTACAGGGTTGCCCATATTCGACGGACCCATGTTTTTTTAAAAAATCAAAGAAAAAAATAAAAATTTGGCGGTTGGCAATCTTAATCATTTAATTTGTTCCAAGTAGATTTGTTTACATCAATTTTTGAATATGATATCTCTCAAATGGCCGCCTCTGGCGTTGATGGCGTATTGTGCCCTTTTTGCAGCATTTTCCATCGTTTTCGCCAACATTTCGGCCGGAATAGCGGCTATTTCTTCACGAATGTTGTCCTTGAGCTCTTCTACGGTCCTTGGCTTGTTAACGTAAACCTTTGACTTCAAATATCCCCACAAGAAGAAGTCAGGCGGCGTAAAATCGGGCGAACGCGGTGGCCAGTCCAAATCACCACTTTTCGACATCAAACGGCCCGGAAACAATTTCTTCAGAAAATCGATTGTTATGCGACTTGTGTGCGGTGGAGCGCCGTCTTGTTGAAACCAGAACTGCCTCATACGCTTTCGACGAATAATTGGCATCACAAAATTGGTCATCATGTCGCGATAACGCTCCTGGTTGATGGTAACAGCATGGCCATTTTCATTTTGGAAGAAAAACGGCCCAATAACCGTTTTCGCACTAACGCCGCACCAAACTGTGACTTTTTCGTCATGAAGAGGCACTTCTTGAATCTCCTGAGGATTTTCAGTGGCGTAAATACGGCAATTTTGCTTATTTACGGTCCCATTCAATGTGAAATGGGCTTCATCGGACATGATAATTTTGTTCCACAATTGACTTGTTCTGTTGAATGTAAATTTCAACTATTTCAGAGCGCTCGCGTGGCGTGTATTGTTCCATGGTAAAAATCTGCTTGGACTGACGCTTCAAACGCGGTATGTCATTAAGCGATCTGACATCTCTGTCAAAAGTTATGGCGTTGCCAGATGGGTCCGTCGAATATGGGCAACCCTGTAGTTTGCTTCATCGTGTAAATCCGGACTTAGTCTTTAAACTGAACATGTAAGCCAAACTGTAGTAGCTAGTTGAGACTGTGGATAACTGTTTTGTTTAGGGCTCATATACATAGGATCAAGTTTCGTCATCTATTTGAGTCACCGTTTTTTCGGTGTACCAACTGCAACTAGCTCTTTTTTTTTGGGTCTGTAATTACGCGAACACATTTGGTTGACGTCCAAGTGTATATGCAATATTTAATGTGTGCTGGTCACACCAATTTCAAATGTTGACTCAATCTCGGTGTATGTTACAGAACGATTAATTGATTTGGTCAGTCGATCAACCAAATCCAACTCTTTCTCGAGTTTATTTTGGTTTCAAAGATCACATTTGAAGTAGCCAGGGCTAGAAATATAAAAGGCAATCCTTGCATGTTAGATAACTTAAATGGATTATTAATATACATCATACTATTTTTGTTTTTTGTAGAACTCTGCGCTATGAGGACCTCTCGCTGAATCCCTATGACATGACCCAGGACATTTTGCAATTCTATGGCCTGCCCTTTGATCCAGCTGTAGAGGAATTTTTGGATACGCATACCAAAGAGAATATAGGCGGCGTCAGTTCTACTTATCGTGATTCCCGTTCAGCGCCCTTCCACTGGAAACAGGATCTCAAGGCGGATGAGGTGAGGTTTAAAGACTTAAAAAGGTTTCATATTTATTAACTAGCTCTTTCTCTTTCCTCTGTAACAGATCAAGCAAATTCAGGATGTCTGCGTGGAGGCCATGGATCTTTGGGGCTACCGTCGCATAGGGAATTTTAGCAACTTTGCCAGCCTACAGCAAAGCTTTGATCCCATGGTACTGCCGCCGCCCTTTACGTGAATGCTAGGAGGCAACTCCAACCAGTTTCGACCGGATAACTGATAACTAATTCTTCTACTTGGTACATTTTGTTGTGATATCGTCGTGTTGAGCGAGCAAAAAAAAAATATTAATAATACAAAACATCCAAAAATAACGGAAACTCGATTTAAAGCTGGCACATTGTTTGCTAAACACGCAAAAAACACACTTAACTGAGCAATAGTTCATAATTACATACATATATATACCATATACAAAAAGAGAATACATACATAAGTTTAGTAATTGGCGAATTTGGAATTTTGTGTCGAATATCACATTTACATTTAGGCCGTAGCATTTAAGCAAAAACAACAACAACAATAACTAAAAAAAACTTAGTCTAGGGCTGCGCATTGTGTGAATTTGTTTACTTGGCTTTTTCATGTATGTATGTATTGTATGTACAACTTTTGTAATCCAAATCCAGTGATTTAGCATCTAACCAAAACGTATCAAACAACAAATTTAGAAAATTTATCAAACCCCTCAAATTGTGCAATACGCTAAATAAAAATTTAGACACGAATTTCCTAACTAAAAAAAAAAAAAAGAGAAAAACTAAACAAAGCAAGCTTAAGTTTTCCCTAGATATACAATTAATTTTACAAGCAACAAAAATTATAAAATGATGATATACAATTATGGTTATTTAGTTGTAAATTGTATTTAAATTGTACTATATATTTTTTGTCCTTATTCTAATTATTAGAATTATATTAGAATTATATACACTGAGTTCCATTTGTTTCTCCGGTTTGTTCAAAACAGCCACATCAAGTGAAAATTCATTCATGTTTGAAAATTGTTTAATTGATTAAGAAAAAAACTAATAGAAAATGGAACACAAATCGAATAGATTTCGGCAATATTTGCATAATTAGCATTCAAATAAGTGAATTAGCAAACTGATTAAATACTAAAATTATAAAATATTCCATAAAAATAATGAGTTTTATGTTTCTGATTTGGATGTGGGAGGTTTATCCTTACAATCTTAACAATATTATCTGTTTGTTTGATTGTTGGAGATATACTTTTTTCTTAAATTGCGAAGGAGGTAATTCTGTAATTTCGGTACCTTTGCCTCTTACCATCATAGAGATCTGTGTTTGCATACAGACCTGATAATGTCGATTATATTAAAAATCTAAGAAAAACTTGATCTGCGTATGGTATGAACCTACTTCGGTGTAGGGCGCCTCCATATAGCGTGTGCATATCAAAGGTCGCAGTCGCAGAGACGTCAGACACCGACAGCATACGAATGCTTCGCTGCTGTCGATTTCGTATCGGTTGCCACGCCCACATACATAGCACAAATGTAATTGTATTGTATGCCCTACACTGACCAACTTACATGCCATTAACGAAGTTCTATCTTTTTTAGTTTCTGAGTTTCTGATGAAGAATTTCCCTTATCTAATTTTTTTTTATTTATTTATTTGTTGAAAAAGGCTTAATGGACTAAGATAGCCTAACAGGGAAATTCAACAAAATTACAAAACGACTAGTAACGACTCCGACACGGTGGGGGAATTTTATTAGCCCGTCCGGCTGGCTATGCCCCAATTTTATATACTCACAAATGGATCGAAAAGTCATAAGTTAGCAACATTTGCCAACATAAAACAAGTAAGAAATTCGATCCATCCCGACAGTAATATTCGTGTACCTGCCAGAGTTTGTATATAACTGATAACCTTTAAGTGTGGCCACACAAAAAGTATGATTATTTAAATTTTGATTTGATTTGACAAAAAAACGTTTAGCAGCCTAATTTTAACCTTACAATTTATATGAGGGGAAAAAACTGAGCAAGCTTATATATTTTGTAGGGGCTAGAGCTAGGCAAAAATGTAAGATGTGTTGGTGTGGGAATATAATGCGACGCAAAGCAGTTCTGGCCTACTTCATTAAACGCTAGCCAGCGACTGATTGGTTTTGCTGATTTGTTTACTCTCCTGGCGAAGAGCTCGGCAAGCGTTCCACTCGTGTCTATGTGAATTGCCGAATGTGTTCGTCTGTCATACCCTATGGGAGACAAGCTCTGCTCTAGAAATATTCAAATCAGCTCAACTATGTTAATAAAGCTGACGAGTTGGGCGATCAAATCGCTGCATTTGGTTTTTGTATATCGCCAAACTATCACCAAACTATCGTAAAACTATCACAAAACTATCGCGAAATTTTTTCTTTAAATGAAAGAGATAAAAACACGAAAAAATTTTAGCAGGGAACATGTCAAGACGGTGAGCTAAAAATCATCTCCAACATAATATTATAAACAAAACAGTAATGACAACAATAAACTGAATACAAAATGCATCTAATTCTGTTTTTACACGGTCTTTTTTACTCGGTTTTGATGTAACACAAAAAATTTATTTTATATATTTATATTATTCTCTTCAGTTTTCATATAATAAACTGTGCATTAGGGCATTAATGTATCTTATATTATAATTTTTTATTGAAGGTTGAAGGTTTTGGAACCAATACGCTTTTCTTCTATGTACAACTCCGTGTCTTTTTATACACTTGAAAAGTGTATATTAATTTTGCCCAGAAGTTTGTAACGGAAATATTCATTTCCGACCCCACAAACTATATATATTCTTGATCAGGACAACGAGCTGAGTTCAATTCCGTAAGTCCGTCCGTCCGTCTGTCCGTCCGTCCGTCCGTCTGTTTGCCTGTTTCTACGCGAACTAGTCCCTCAGTTTTAAAGCTATCGAGCTGAAATTTTGCACAGAGTCTTCTTTTTACTGCACGCAACGAATATCTCGGAACCGGCCGGATCGGATGACTATATCATATAGCTGCCATAGAAACGGTCGGTAAAAAAACTTGTTCTAGTGAGAGAAACTTTTTTGTTTTCCATCGTAGCGTCCCTAATCTTGGAATTAGTTAGTTTTATTTGCTTCCACATAATTCGGGAAAAATGTATCAAAATCGGATGACTATATCATATAGCTGCCATGGAAACGGTCGGTCATAAAACTACTTCTAGTAAAAAAAATTTTTCGTAGCGTCCCCAATCTTGGTAAATATTATTTTTATATGCTTTCACATAATTTTGAAAAAATGTATCAAAATCGGATCACTATAGCATATAGCTGCCATTGGACCGATCGGTCGGAAAATGTGATTTACTAGGAAAAGTTTTTTTTTATAGTATTAAATTTTTATTATCAATGATTTAAAAATTTTAAATATCTGATATCTATATCCTATATATATTTTACCGGTTAAATCAGTTGGAGTAAAGTTTTTCAAGTGTATTAAACCTTCGACACAGTCGAAGTTAGCTTTGCCTTCTCGTTTTTACATGGTTTTATCTCGAACGTATCTACCGTGTAAAAACAGAATTAGGTGTAATTGGAAAAATTTGTATATATCAGCCATGCTCCCATTTTCGCTTTCGCAAATCGCAAAATTTCGCCGCTTTAAACCGGTAACAATTGAGTCCGGAAAGAAAAGAAATGGAAAGAGGCATGAGGAAGAGACTGGAATCGAATAAAACAATTTTAATCCCATCTAGATAATTTAAGAAATTAATAGAACTCTTTATTATATTCAGATTAAATTCAATTATCAAACAATTTTTACTGATCACACCCAAAATAAAGTAGCAAAACTACGTTTGCCAACAAAACCCGTTTTGGAAACGTTGCAGAACGAATGGAAATGAAACAAACGATAACGAAAAATTGCGAATGTCGGAGCACAAAAATTTAAATCAAGAATTCCTCAAATCGCAATTCGCAAAACTAAGTGAAAACCGACATAGCTGTATATATCTAATATGTATGTATATGTAAATTATGTAAAAAAAAAAGTTGGGTATTTCTTATACCCTTGGAGAGGCTACTATATTTTTTTCCTGAAGTAAGTTACGCATAGAATGAAGCGTCTTCGATCCTATAACATATATTCTTGATCAGCATGACCTGCGGATTTTATAGCATGTCCGTCTGTCTGCAGTTTCTATGCTATCACCTCCCTTAGCAATTTGGCTTCTTTCCTATACAGTTTGCACGTATGTGGAAAACTAGCCGAATTCGATCGCTAAATATAACTGAAATTTTATCTATTGATTAGTTGGATCAGACTACGTATAGGTAATGCGATGTTTTTAAGTGAACATGAAATGGTTTTCGGTAGACCGAAATTCAGTTATGCAAACTAGGTAACACACAGATTTTCTCTTCTTAAGATCCAAAATCGAAGTTTAAATAATTATTCCAATAAATTTTTGAGCATGATGAGCAGAAATCTGCATTGAGTTGTTTAAAATCTGGAAGCGTGGCCCATATCCGATTGATCACTTTCATCAACAAGTTTAACATTTCAATGTACAATTATATATATTACTTTTTGTTGTAATCAAAAATAGGAACCTCTATAACGAGGTTTAAGAAGGCTCTTTAACGGACGAGTGGTTGGAGGACTAAACCTGAAAAAATGTTGCCTTTGCGACAGCTTCTATGCGGAAAGTGTCTTTTGTTTGGCGATTCGTTTGTGTTGAGTTTTATTTGCATTGAATAAACAGCATGTAAATTTAATTTAAAGTCTCTTTCTTAAGCTTACGCTCTCGGTGTATTTAGTTTAAATTAGAGTTTCTGTACTTAATCTGTGACGTCACGCTGCATGGTGTCCCAAGACACACATTTAATTTTTTTTTAACGGATATATACGTTAAATAAAATTTTTTGTGGCATCAACAGTGATTGCTAAAAGGTGATATTAGACAAAATATATTATTATTTGACTTTTAGCCAGTTTGCACATTACTCGTCAACCAACTGTTGACTTAATATTTGGCAAACATACTCCCAATTAATGTTAAAATGCAAAATTCAATTGGGACACTTTTCGGAGATTATGGCCCTTTGCTTGACTAATGATCCACCATAAGGATGTTAAGTGGCCCACCCGATGTGATGCATATTGTTCCAGTGAGACCTAAAAATGAAGAATTTTATTGTCTGTAAGTTCATTACAATACTTGGTGCTGATCTACCTATTATTCCAGCCAGTACTGTATTCAAAAATACATATTGCCGTTAATATCTCACGGAATCATCGCTAAGCTAAAAATAAACAATGGCGCCATCTAGCGGACAATGAGTAAGCGCATGCGCTGAATATTTGAATTTCATACCGCAAACCGTAAAATTGGTATAGCTTGGGAATTTTATAATTTATTAAATTTTAAGTGCTAAATGGCAAAAGCCAAAAATATACCAAATGTGCCTTGAGAATTACCAAATAATATAAAAAATATAATCGTGCATAAAATGGCAAGCATCATTTCTGCCTCTCAATAAATGCAACGAAGTTCAGAATTTGTGGCTTCAAAATCAAACAGAGGCTGTCAAAAAACCAACAAATATCAAACTTTAGGCATCGATATTATAGTTAGTAAAGACCAAGCGCGGTGAGTTGCTCAATTAATAATTGGTATAATCTGCCTTTGAACTAAAATGATAATTTGCGTGGTTTCGTAGGCTGGTTCGTAGGTAAGTAACTGGTGTCGAGCAATCTTGTTTAGGGATAGGCGACATGCGGTGAGCGTTTTGCATTATTGGTATGTGAATCAAACCCCATCTTAAAATCCGGGGTTTAACCTTTTTAATACGTAAGATCTACCGAAATTGGCTTCATTATTTTTTACTCACAATTTTGTGCAATTAATTTGTGAAAAATTATACTTTTCTGTCTTAGGAAAACGCTGTAGAGAAACATAATATTGCATCAACTATTTTTGCTGCCTGAGTCGTCAACTGTTCGCTTTCATTCATTCACTCTCGGCTCTTTCTGACTTTTGATTGGAATATGTTTGGATAAAGACAACAAATAGAAAAACATTTTGAAAAAAGAATCCACTCCAAACTGTAATCGAAGATGTAAACGTATTAGGGCAAATTGTGGATGAGATACAGATCTCCCACGCAAGAAAATATTGCATTCATATGCAAACAAATTTAAGTACCTCAACCTTTACCATTTATCTAGGTAAGCTAAAAAGTACTTCAAGTTTTAAATAATATGAAAGCTCAGACAAGTGAAATAACTGCTCAAGTATGTACAAAGGTAAAATATAAATAAAATTTGTATGCTAAGTAGCTAGTTAATCCTTAACACTGCACATTGGGTCAGAAATCCCACTTGTTGGCACAAAATCTGATATTTGTACTCCAGTCTAGCTAGAAAGCTGAAATTTTGAAGAGATGCTTTTAAAGGATTAACCATAAATAACCAAATATAGGCAAAACAAATTTTTAAGTATAGTATATTTAAGTTTAAGTTAACCAAGTCAAAAATGGAACAATAATTTGGCAGAAGTGTTTGAGCAGTTTTTTTGAAAGATGTCGACGAGATAAGCAGAAAGTTTTCCATGTATGTTTTTGCTGGCCAAACCAAAAATTATTATTATTTTTTATTTAAAAAAAGAATTTTCTGGGACGACTCCGGTGTGAGGTTCCATCTTAGATCCTTTAACTACAATTTAGGGGCAGAAAACGATCTTTCAACACTTGGGTTGCACAGCTTTGGCCAGCTAGAATAAATAAGTTTAGGAGGACCTATTATCCTTCCAATATTTTATTAAATTCTCATTGACATCAACTGGCTTGTGTTTAATGTTAAAAAAGAGGACAGGAAAAACAGATCGCCAGCTGGCTGAGAAAAGTTACACAACAGTAAATACACGAGAAGCTTTTTTTTCAGGGGGAGCCAAGGAGACGACCAGTTGGTCGCCTGCCATGAATCCAGAGGTCCGACGGAGAATGCTTTTTTAGCCGTCTCCGTATCCTAGTTGTGACCAGCTCATTGGCGAGGTGATTTGAGTAGGCCAGCAGTCGGTCTCTGTATCTGCTTGTGTGGAGGTTGATTTGTGAACAAACTGGCAGGATGCCGACGTCTCTATATATGGTTGAATTCCGCACATACCAGGGAGCGCCTAGCATCCTGCGTATGATTTTGTTTTGCATCGTCTCGACTGTTTTAATAGAGGTGTCACAGGCAGTATCCCAAATGCAGTTGCCCCATGTCCAGGTCGGAATAATAATTGTTTTTATAATCAGAAGTTTAGCACGTAAAGACAGTAGTAGCAGCTACTGCTCGTTTAATATGGCTAGACCAGGTAAGTCTCCTATCCAAGGTTATGCCTAGGTACCTGACAGAAGGCTTATGTGGTATAACTAAACAGTTAAACTTGATTCTCGATGTATTGCCTCCTTTTATCGAGAATGTGCAATGTTAGTTTTTATCCGGATTAACAGAAATGTTCCAACGGGACGCCCAGACACTGAAGCCCTCCAGAAAGGACCGCACGGTAGCTGACGCTCGGCTGGCGATGGGGTTAGAAGCTAGGAAGGCTGTATTATCCGCATAAGTGGCTATTAGCGAGTTTTGGGCGTCTGGAACAGGCAAGTCCGCGGTGTACAAGGTGTACATTACCGGGCCTAGTACACTACCTTGAGGAACACCCGCTCCAATGCGGGTCGATCGTTCGTCTCTCAACTCGACCATGAAACACCGTTCTTTTAGGAATGAACGAACGATAGCAAAAGGAGCAGTTGGGAAGATCTGGAGCATTTTGTACTTCTGATAATGTGGATACTTGCGGGATATTACAAAATTATATGAGAAATTTTGTGATTTTCATGGGCGTATATCTCCAAAAATATGCGAAAATTTGGAAATTCGAAAATTATTTTCTCCCTTATCCCGACGACATCTATCAAAAGCCGATGTCAGATTGTGGATCACTGCTTTAAGATTGCCAATAAATTTATATTTCATTAAAATACGTTTTTTATACACTTGCAAAGTGTATATTAATTTTGCCCAGAAGTTTGTAACGCATAGAAATATTCATTTCCGACCCCATAAACTAAAGGGTGATTTTTTAAGAGCTATGGGAAAGTTTTTGAAAAAAAAACACATAAAATTCAGAAAAATGCATGAAATCTTTATTTGAATCGATAGTACGGTCCATATAATTTATTGTTTGAAGATTATTTCATGCAAATGTTGACAGCGCCTCAAATGATCCATCCGCTTAGTCCAATTTTGGCATACTCTTTCCAACATTTCGGCCGGTATCTCACGAATAAATGCTTCAATGTTGTCTTCCAATGCTTCAATTGAAGCGGGCTTGTCTGTATAGACAAGAGCTTTAACATAGCCCTACAAAAAATAGTCTTAAGGCGTTAAATCGCACGATCTAGGCGGCCAATTGACCGGTCCCGAACGTGAAATAAAATGTTCACCGAACTCGCCTCTCAATAAGTCCATTGTTGCGCGTGCTGTGTGGCATGTGGCACCGTCCTGTTGAAACCACATGGACAAAAAAAAGTTGGATATCATCTCACGGTAGCGCTCACCACTCACAGTTACGTTACGATTCGCATCATCTTTGAAGAAGTACGGTCCAATGATGCCACCAGCCCATAAACCGCACCAAACTGTGACTTTTTCTGGATGCATTGGTAGCTCTTGCAATGCTTCTGGCTAATATTCACTCCAAAATCGACAATTCTGCTTATTTACGTACCAATTGAGCCAAAAATGAGCTTCGTTGCTGAACACAATTTTTCGGTAAAAAAGTGGATGTTCGGCCAACTTTCCAAGAGCCCATTCATAAAAATTCTACGTTGCGGTAGGTCGTTCTTCTTCAATTCTTGCACTAGCTGTATTTTGAAAGGCTTCACACCTAAATCCTTCCGCAAAATTTTCCACGTTGTTGAGTAACAGAGGCCCAATTGCTGCGAACGGCGACGAATCGATAATTGATGGTCATCATTAACACTGGCCGATACAGCTGCGATATTTTCTTCAGTTCGCACTCTACGTAAGCGTTGGTGGTTTAATGTCCAACATTGTAAATTTGGTGAGAAATTTAGTCACAATAGCCCGAATAGCCGCTTCAGTGGGTCGATTGAACTGACCATAAAATGGAAGAAGCGCGCGATTAACTTTTTTAACAGAGCACGCATTTTTAAAAATAAAATGCAATAATTTGCAAGCGATGTTCGTTAGTAAGACGATTCATGGTTAAATTATAGACCAAACTGAAGATGTTTAACAGTGAAACAAAACACGAAACGTGCGTAGCTGTTTAAACCAGTGTTGCCAAAAAGATAATAGCTAAAAAATCTCCCTTTATATATATTCTTGATCAGGACGACGAGCTCTGTTCTTTCCACCTGTCCGTCCGTCTGTCGGTCTGTAAGTATGACTGTTTCTACGCGAACTAGTCCCTCAGTTTTTAAGCTATCGAGTCGAAATTTAACTTTGACCTTCTCGTTTAAGCAAATTTGTATACACGTTACTCGTAGAGTATACAACTTATTTTCGGCCCTGTTCCGAATTTCGATTAGATTTTCTTGTAAACGTTTCTATATTGAATTTTAGTTCTATAAATTTATATGTAGGGGTTGACATCTTTTGAGCATCAAAAAAATCTGTTTTCAGCAGGAACGAAAGCAAAAAAAACTGTTTTTTGTAAAAGCTACAAAAATGGTGATGGTTTTCACGTGCATCTTGTTTCTGGCTGCCACTAAAACCTTTGTACGGAAACTTTATATTGTCAGCAATAATTTTCCTTTTTACTAAATGGATGTCATTAGATTGACGCTCGATCTGTGATCTGTGTCCACGCTTCGCTGGAATATTTTAGTGTCCACTACTGGAAAATGCTTAGAAAGGTCCAAGATACACGGATGAGCGCGAGTACTGAGGCCATTATTATAATACGAATGCCTTACAAAGATATAAAGTTCACTCTGGAAAAGTTGACTGCGTTGGATGAAAGTTTAAGCATACAATGTAGTAATTTTCCTTCCATTGTTTTTTAGGACTTTGGCAATCTGTGTTATGTGATGTAGAAGTTGCCCAAATATATCAATCGAAGGTCTTACAATAACTTTGAGTGCTAAAAAAGTGAGAGCTTTGCAGACGACGTTATTGGAAAAGCGAGAGGAGTGGACTGACGGCGCTCTATGCTATGCAAAAGATATGTCGAAAGACCTTAGCTTATCCATGTAACCCCTAGGCGAAGAATAATAAAAAAATGTTTTTAAAGAAGAACTTTGGCAATCATTGAAATTAAGGAAAAGTTTCTGCAATTGGATTCGGAACACATCAAGTGGAACTTAATGCATTCAGCAGTCAAAATAAGTATATGCTAAAATTAATGTGGAGGAACTTTAGATGGAGCGCGTACGTCTTGGAGCCTTTGTAGCTGCAGCAGGGAGCACCGATCACCTGAAAAATGAGGACCGGCTTGGCCAACTTAAGTTTATAATATCATCACGGTTGCCACTTGAAAAAATTAAAATGCTCCAAAAAATTTTAAAAATGCTCCATTAAAGAAAAAAATGCTCAAAAAATGGCTCCAATGCTTGTAAAAAATTCCAAACTACATTATGTCAAAAAAGTATATGGAATTATGATTTTATATTTCTTCATTTAAAATTCTTTAAAATTAAACATAACAAAATCCATTTTTGAAGATTTTTAAAATTAACCTTTTTTTATTTAGGCCATTTATTTGTCAGTGGTGTTACATATATGGCCATAGCTTCCGAAACCCTACTCCGATTTGAAAATGCAGTAAAAAAAATTACTGCCAATATATAAGCCTACAAATAAGTCAGACACTTTATATTTTAAGGAAATAGTTTTTTGAGTTAATTAGCTCAAAACAAAGATTTTTTTGTAAATTCTTTAATCAACAAAAAATATAGTGGTTTTTTATCTTTGATCGTAGTTATAAGCTATGTGGATAAATGTACAGGATATACCCATTTGAGCAAGCCTGCCTTCACGCAGGGTTCCATAAAGAACTCTACAACGGTTCCATGTCAAGCTATGGCGAAATATTTAAAACCACAAAAATAAGTATCTAAATAAAAAACGGAAAATTAGCAAATTCTTTAAAAATAATTTTCACAGCAGAAAAATTTTAAAAAATATTTTCGTCTATTGGTAACCCATATTTATAATCAAAAATCAGTTTTCAGTAGCCTTTTTGGCTAATTTGTTTCAAAAAATATAATAGTTAAAATTCTATTCGACTTTTATCGTTCAGATAAGAATTGCGATCTGTATCTTTCCCGCCATTGTTAAACTTCTTCCTTGCCCCCAAAATTTTATGGAATACTTCAACTAAAAACAATTGTTTTGTATTCTTCACATATATATTAAATCACACAGAAAATTTTGTAGACCTCAATTAATTTATTCACTCCCAAAAAAAATCTAAAAAAATGCCGCTTTTAGACCTCCTAAAGCAGAAGAAAGTTAAGAAGTTGCAAAATATCAATTTGTCTATTTGAAAACTAATGTTCTCCCTTTATCATTGCTGCCGTATGACCGATCAGTCAGAAAATGGGAAAATATTTTTTGATGTGTTACATATTATATATATGTTACAATATTTTTTGTTTATATGAATACTTTACGCTTTCAAAAAGATCTGCAAAATTTGGTCATAATCGGATGACTATATGTATTAGAACTTTGTCACAGAGGAAGTTAGCTTTGCCTTCTCGTGTCGAAAATGAGCCTTTTTAGGACGGGTTGTGTTTTTATTACATGGAGCATTCCTTCATAAATTTGTACTTATCTGACACTTGTATTTGTACTTATCTGACACTTGGTTTTGATTACTTTTAGGGTTTAATTTTCAGCTATATTTTCTTATCTGATTGTTCTATTAAAATTATAAAGAAAATGTTTTGCCCTGCTCAAAGAGCTCCATTTTGCAGAAAAAGGCTCCAGTGCTCCAATGAGAAAAAAAAGATCAATTTTGGAGCGTTTGCTCTAAATGTGGCAACCGTAAATATGATCGAAATTAAAAGACTTCGTACCAAATTAAATAGTGATGTATAGAATTTTTCTCAAGATTCAAGGTATTATAAAATTACTTAATACCGACCATAAGCAAATTAAGGTTCACAATCTACCTATAATATCAATTAATGTAAAAATAAGTGATTCAAAAATACACTCGGCAATAATTTTGACCTTTTAATTTGGTTTCATGGCCGAAACCGATTTTTTTGTTAAAGGCTTCTAATACACAAAAATCATTTTCAGATTTTTCTGTGGTGAAAATTATTTTTGAAGAATTTTACACTTTTCCGTTATATTGTTAGGCCATTTTTGTCAGTGGTTTTGCATATAAACATATTAATTTGATACGGTTTAATTTGGTTTGATTCTGTACCGGTTTGCATTACTGGCCAAAATTACTTATTTTTCCACTTTGTAAGTATGCAAGCAACATTATATTTTTTTATTACAATCCAATCCGTGGGCAAACAAAAATGCAAGGAATAAAAATCAAATATACAATTCGCAGAATAAAGTATTAAAACTTGCATTTACAAAATTCACTTGAACATAAGTTAATGTTAAGCTTTATTCTTAAGAAAAACAAATGGATGTGTGTGCACGCCTACAGTGTAATCTCTAACATTAAAAATTTCAATTGGCAAGTGCAGCACGTGGCGTAGGCGTAAGATTTTCTAATGAATTTCCCACTAGCAGCCAACAGGATTATTTTACATTTTAAATGATGATTTTTTTTGGTATTTGTTGTAGTGTCCATTAAGCATACAAAACGTCAAATGTAGGTAAATACAGCTGCAGCTGTACATTTTTTTTTTTTTTTTTATAAAAATGTAATTTAAGCTGCTAATAATCATGTGGGGGTTTAATTAGAGAACGGACCCAAGCAAATCTTCATTAAATGAGGCTTAAATGTTTACAGGGGATAGCATCTTTTGGTCAATTTGATTATCTATCAACCCTGTTGATTTTGCTCTGTTTCATAATGTTTTTTGTTTCTGCTTCAAGCGCCGCCCATCACAATCTCTGCGTAGGTGACCAACTGCTGCAACAACAACAAGAACAACCACAAAAACATATCCCAAATCAAATGCCAACGAATGGCAGGCGATTCTTGGCATTGCCTTAAATCATGGCAAACTTGTTCTGCTGACGTCACTCGGACAAACTTTGCGTAGGCGAATTACAAAAGCTTTAGCCAGGTTTCGAACCAGTTGTCGCAACTTTGGCCATTGAAACAAGCAACAGGACCCAGTTGAAGTTGAAAGTTAGACAGCAGCGCCGCTGGCAGCGCAGTCGAGCTGGCTCGGCTTCAGTGTACTCGGCTATAAAACAAGTCGTTGTCTTCGTTGGCATTGCATTTGTTCGTCGCGCTTCGAAAGCAACCAACCAACCAACCAACCGAAATCCACCAATCAACCAACAATCGGCGGTTTAACTACCAAAAAATCTAAATCAGTTAAAAAAAAAATAATTAAAATCTTTGTTCGAGTGATCTTTCAAAAAATTCATTGCCTACATTTGTGCGCTCTTGGCTAAAACCTTAATCTGGCTCTATTCATTGAAAACGTTTCCAAAGCACTTTTTGTCGTGAGTTATCGCAAAAATAACGTTTAATCAGTGCAAACATTTTTCGCATAGATTCCAGAACAAACTCAACAAGCATTTGCTGTAACCGGTAAAACGTGCGTTTATTCAATTTGAAAGTCAATTTAATCAACGTCAATTGATAATAATTTCGTAAACGAAATTATTTTTGAGTAATTTTTGAAAGCAAAACAGGTGAGTCTTACTTTATAGTCTTTAACACAAGGAAAATATGAATACAGAACCGATTTGAAGATCTTCTAAGAAATATTGTTTTCTCTTTAAAGGACTTTGTGGTAAAGGGTAGGTGGAGCAACAATCTAAATTTTTTGATTTTGAAATAGAAAACTCAAGCTTTTTTATGCGTTTTTGTATGTTAATTAAAACAAGGATGTGCCTACAAATCCTTAGATAAACCGATGCAATTTGGATCTTAAGACACGGACGCAACATATTCTTTTTTTTTCAACGAACAAGAATTTACTTTATTTCTAAATCACATATTCCAAGGTGATAATCTAGAAACAGAAGCTTTTATAAATCTGAGTATGTTAAAAAAAAATTTTGCCACGAAAATTGATTATATTTTAAACTAAAACTATTAAATTTTAAAATTAATTCAATTTTCGGCACGTTGCTTAATAAGTTCAAGCTTTTTATTTTAACTGAATGTGACTACATGTTGCGTGTCGAGTGCTGAATTAATGAGGATATTTTTGGTACCGTTCGAAGCGAAATCAAACCGATAGAAAACAAGAATATTTCAACATCAAATAATATTTGCCAGAAAATATTGGGAAATTATATCAAAGCTATACAGTAAACATTCTAAACATGCAACTAATTTGAAACAATTTTTTCAAAAAGTTTCTTATATAGAAAAAATTGATAATATAGAAAAAGTTTAAAAAAAAAGGTTTTAAATTTTAAGATAAATCAGTTTTGTGCACTGTTAACCGAACCTTAAACCGAAACTCTTGTAAAAAAAAATAGTTGAACCAGAACCTGTTCCTAAACAAAACTTACGGGTCGGTTCAACAAAAGTTACAAGTCTGAGGGCCGTTTTCATATCTTGCTGATAACATTACAGGCTACTAAAACTTGCCAATAAAACATTTCGAGGTTTCAAGGTTCGAACCAAAACCTTAAACACAAAAAATTGAACCTCAATTTTCTGAATCTTAATCCGTGGTACATTTTTTGTCTCTTGTAAGGTTATTTTCCTCTGTCCATTCTACGGCGAGTTTGAAGGAATCTATCACATTATTGATGCTGATTCTGCTCTCTTTTTGCATATGACTCTAATTGTTCGCGATGCTCTAGTCATTTGCTATTTCATCATCTATTTCAAAAAGTAAACTTCTCTCTTTGGTTCCAGTTGTCCATTCCTTTATTTCGTTCTCAGTTAAGGGTTAAGATGGAAGCCATGATTCCGGGACTCCAGGTTATTGAAAATAAAAACGGTAAATGAGGTTATGATCAGAATTTATGTAATTCTGGCTCAATCAGATTTTTAAATAATTTTTTTTAAAATTGGCGTCACATTATTAAAAAATTATGTTGAAAAATTTTTTATTTTTTTTGTAGTTTTGTGTAAAATGAATATAACAAAATGTTTTTCCTCTTGATTAAGGTACGGGCCAGAATTACATTAATTTTGCGTAGATTGCAACATGGCTGATTAAAGTCGGTTCAAAAGAACTGGCGCAACTGGCGAAAAACGTGGTTTCGAGAAAAACGCGCTTACTCATTTTACCGAAAACATTGCTCCACTAAAATGGCTATATCTGCTAATCTATTTCGAATTTTTGAAAATGGGTTGAAGGGTATAAAAGGGGAATGTCCAAGCTATAATAATACTGAAAAACAAAAATATCAAAAAAAAATTTTCTCAGTTAGAAGATCTCATTTTTGATTGTACAGTCTACAGTTCAGTACAGTTCTCTTCCACAAAATGATTTCCCGGTATATAAAATTATATTTCTTTGGTCGATGAAAACAGATGTTTAAATGAAAGGTTCGTGGGAGTTCATTTTAGCCATCAACTATTAACCTTCAACGCAAGCCTTTAGCTTCCAAGTGAAAAGAAACTACAGGGATGAACAAATCGTTGAACGACTCCATAAAACAAAATTAGAGATTTGCCAAGCATTATTGATTGATTTGTAATACAGTGATCAATGTTACATTTTAAAAACCCCCAGGAATTTTTTGAATTTCCAATCATCATCAAATCGAGATTATGCGTCCCTGTTGCATTTACTCAAGACATAATAGTGTCCCTTTCCTTCACGATTTTATACCTAACAGCATTTTTTCAAAAACCGTATTTGTGGCAATAATCCTTTTAGTAAAAAACACGAGTATAGTTCAACATCAAGATCAGGATTTTTAATGGCTTCATTCGCTTGATTTTTGTTGGATTAACATACGTTTTTAAGCTGAATTCTTTCTTTTTTATCTTTTATCCTCGATAAAGTCGACTAATGGATGTTGTTGCTCTTGGAGATCTCTGTTGGTGTCTTGCCATCCTGGAGTTCATTAAAATCGATCATTTTGATTTCAAACAAATTGACACTCCGCCATTTTTCTCCATTTATGGAATGAAAATTAAGATGCTAATTAAGACAAGGTTGCTTGTACAGAAATCTTGAATCAAAAAAGTTGCTAAAACAGAGGTTGCTACAATAGAATGTAGCTTGTGTAAAGGTTGCTTATAAGAATGCATTAATTGCATATCAAAAACGAGAGCGTAAGTTGAAGTCGGCCCTGCTTGACTTCGATATACCCGTTACTCAGGGTGAGAATTTTTTTAAAGAATATTTTATTAGATCACAAATTGTGGAAGATATGAGTTTTTTTTACAAATTGCGGGGGTGGCAACTCTACTATAGCTCATCTGATCGGGAAATGACATAGGGCGGATCGATAGGTATTGATGTTTAAAATATATGTCTAGAAGGTACGAACAATCTATTTCCAAAATTGTGAGAGATATGAGGTATTTTTCAAATTGCGGGGGCGTGAACTTTTCTATCGTTCATCTGATCAAGAAATGATGTATGGCGGATCGGTAGGTAATAATGATTAAAATATATGTCTAGAAAGTTTTAACAATGTATTTTCAAAATTGTGGGAGATATGAGGTATTTTTCAAATTGCGGGGGCGGCAACTCTACTATCGTTCGTCTGATCGGAAAATGATGTACGGCGGATCGATAGGTAATGATGAGCATAATATATGTCTAGAAGGTCCGAACAATCTATTTTAAAAATTGTGGGAGATATGAGGTTTTTTTTATATTGCGGGGGCGGGAGGGGCGTGGCAAAAATTTGAAACAAACTTGATCTGCGTGCAAACAATACAAGTCTACACTGAAAAAATGGTAGCTCTAGCTCTTATAGTCTCTGAGATCTAGGTGTTCATACAGACAGACGGACAGACGGACAGACGGACGGACGGACGGACGGACGGACGGACGGACGGACGGACAGACGGACATGTCTAAATCGACTCGGCTATTGATGCTGATCAAGAATATATATACTTTATGGGGTCGGAAATGCTTCCTTCTGCCTGTTACATACATTTGCACGAACTTAGTATACCCTTTTTACTCTACGAGTAACGGGTATAATAATAGTAGAGAAGTTTCTTTAATTGTAATGTGTAATTCTGGCTGTTACAGCCCCATAGGGCCAAGCCGAGCTTCTTTAAATCTCTTGGCTTGTGTGTCTTTTAATTTTCGCTCAATAGAAAGGGACCTATAGTAGAAAGCGAATCCGAATGTTAAAGTTATTGTGAAACTTTTTCATGACTACATTCTTCACAACAAAATTTTTTAAAGTAAAAACTTATAATTAAATGTTTCGTGGTGGGATCGAACAGCTGAGCAGCACAATGCAATGTGCAATGAGCAATGCTAATTCAGTGATTTTTCAAGCTGACCAACAAATGTCGCCACTTTTTGTGATTATTTGGCTGACCAAGTCAGAATACGATTTTTGTAAGGGTGCTATACAATATATTTTCCGATTTTGATCAAACTAGGTAAAATTTTGTTGGGTAATATTCACTATTAACAAAAATAAAGACCCTACCATCAAAAATAAGAAGGTTTTTCTCAGTACTATTTTTCAGAGCGAGCGGTGGTATTTCAGCTATTTTGATCAAGCTTGGCAAAATTATGTAGATGCATAACTATTTAATAAATGACAAGATAAAAGACGTTAGCATTGAAAACAAAAAAATTTTTGGACCGATCGTTACTATAACACTATATATTCTAATCATCCGAAATATGCAACCTATTTGTATTTGAAGACTTTTTGCAAAGTTTGATCAATATTACTCTAAAACTGAGGGAGGAGATGAAACAGATTATTACTATTAATGCTGATCAAGCATAACTTTCCTTTATGCGGTCGAAAATGCTTCCTTCTATGTGTTACAAACATCACACCAATTTCAATATACTCTATGCAAGGGAATACAAATTTTACTATGTTTCTTTGGAGGTGAACTTAACCATAGACCTCTCGCTTAACGCGCCAACACTTTCACTTTAAGTTATTGCTGTGGCTTAAGTGGCAGAACATAACAATTGGGGACATCATGCATGTTGCGGTTATGCTGTTATTTATTATGATGGCAAACGATTAATTACCTTTTTTGTTTTAATAGCGCTTCAATCTAATTAGTTTTAATGACAGTATGTCATTAAATCGCAAAAACCCGTAAAGGCAAGCAAAGTTAGAACTCAGACAGTAGTTTTCAATTTTGTTAAAAATAAGTGCTAAGAAGCGATTTGGAAAATTAGATTCCCAAATTGTAACAAGTAAGAAAGTCTGATAATTTCGACTGTAATATCCTCCCGTATCTGTCAAAGTTTGTATTGAACTGATATCTTTTAAGTGTTTAAGCGGCCGTTGCAGCCCAGCATAATTATTTGATGTGCTTAGAAGTCGACTATCGTTCATCTGATCGGGCAACGATGAATGGTAGATCAATAAATAATGATGATTACTGTAAATGTATAGAAAGTCCGAACAATCTATCTACGTATCTTTGGGAGATAATCATCATCAGTTTTGAAAATTTTGTGTGAGGTCGAAGATTTTTGTTATGTAAAATGTTCAATACTTGCTGACTATAATGCAGCTGAAGAAAAATATTCCTTTAATGTAGACTAGTATATACTTTTTAGTAATACATTCACGTGATATCGGACACAGTTTACCGATTTTAATCGACATGCAGCCTTAAATAAAATAAAGCTAGCGACACGATACGAGAAACTGTTTACTTTGGAGTAGACGCGCAATCATTAAAATGACAGAAGCTGATATATTCGAGCCCTCAGATTTAGGAGTAACCGCACTTAAAATTTAAAACATCGTGACAATTTTAATATACCCTCTGCAAGGGTATAAAAAACGTTTTATTTTATAGGCTTCAAATTACTCTGAACCTTGTAAAATTTGATAAAAAAAAGTATTATAAAAAAATGGTTGTTTCCCCGAAAAATCGATTTTTTTACCATGCTCCTCAGATCGATTATACAAGTTTACGAATTAGAAAGAATTTTGCGATCCCGAGCATTTGGCTGCTGATCCCGATGAAAAACAGTCTGTTGAGTCCGAAAATCACAAATAAAAAATCAAATCATTGATCAATTCCGATTGGGAAGAAAATTAGCTTTATTAAAATGAAGATTGGTTTGTTGATTTCGAAACGGACACATCATTTAATCACTCACACATTGATTTTTAATCCGACGGTTGATTTAGGCATTATTAAGGTTTAATCCCAACTTTGCTTTGAATTCGTCAGTTTTTAGAAAAAATTAATATTTTGCATGACATTTTTATTAAAAAATAATAATTTTTAAAATAAATTGATTGCTGATTGCATCTGTTCGAAATCCTTAAGGCAGATCTGTTGGAATTCTAATGCGCCATATTTTATTCAAATCAAAAATTTCAGATTTACGTTTTATAAAAAAAGCCATAATAAAAATATTTTATTGATCAACATAGGAGGCATAGTTTGAATGGAGAACTATTTTCTGGCTAACTGTGACTTACGCTTGGGAAGAAGATGTTATAAGGGATGGGAGCATATTTTTGCAATTCCATAATATTCTCCCATTCCAATCCGATAAATACTTTAATCTACTTAACAGAATTGACATAATTTTTATTTTGTCGTAAAATAATCCTTTTTCGCTCTGAATTAAATTTATTTAACGTCGATTGCACTTGATAAAGAGTGGATCCTTTATGATGAAACTTATCTTCGAACAATCGATCCTTGATAATGTGCCATAAACAGCAACGATTACAAAGATTCGGTACAAAGATTCTTTTTTTGTTGAAGAAAATGAAAAAAAAGATTTGAACTTGTTATTTAACCCGCACAGAAATCAATATCCATGCTTTTTTTCTTAAGAATTTTTAAAAGTCACGGTTTGCATTTTAAAAATCCGAAAAATAAATATATCGATTTATAGCTTTACCGAATGAACATTTTGTATTTTTATTGATATGTACTGCCGCCTTCCAAATTTTTTAAAAGTGTGGAAAGTATAAAAAAAAACTTTAAAAAACTATGACGAAGAAAACCACAAAAAAAAGAAGCAAAGTGCAAGTTAAAATAAAATAAGGTTACAAATATCACGGATTTATACAAGTCGGGGTTTAGCTCTTTATAATCAGGGTTATTCTTGTACCGAAAAAATTTAATAGTTCATTACTATTATTATATCAAAAAACGAGAAGGCAAAGCTAACTTCGACTGTGCCGAAGTTTTAATACACTTGAAAAACTTTACTCCAACCGATTTATCCGGTCAAATATATATAGGATATAGATATCAGATATTTAAAAATTTTAAATCGTTGATAATAAAAATTTCATACCATAAAAAAAACTTTTCTTAGTAAAACACATTTTCCGACCGATCGGTCGTCTGGCAGCTATATGCTATAGTCATCCGATCTTGATAAATTTTTTCAAAATTATGTGAAAGCTTATCAAACTTATATATACCAAGATTGGGGACGCTACGATAGAAAACAAAAAAGTTTTTCTCACTAGAAGTAGTTTTTTGACCGACCCTTTATATGGCAGCTATATGCTATAGTCATCCGATTTTGATAAATTTTTTTCAGAATTATGTGAAAGCATATAAAACTAATAAATACCACGATTGGTGATGCTACAAGGGAAAACAAAGAAGTTTTTCTCACTAGAAGTAGTTTTTTGAACGACCGTTTATATGGCAGCTATATGCTATAGTCATCCGATTTTAATAAATTTTTCCAGAATTGTGTGAAAGCATATAAAACTAATAAATACCAGGATAGGTGACGCTACGATAGAAAACAAAAAAGTTTTTCTCACTAGAACTAGTTTTTGGACCGATCGTTCCTATGGCAGCTATATGATATAGTCATCCGATCCGGCCGGTTCCGACATATTAGTTGCGTGCAGTAAAAAGAAGACTCTGTGCAAAATTTCAGCTCGATAGCTTTAAAACTGAGAGACTAGTTCGCGTAGAAACAGACGGACAGACGGACGGACGGACAAGCGGAAATGAACTCGGCTCGTCGTCCTGATCAAGAATATATATAGTTTATGGGGTCGGAAATGAATATTTCTATGCGTTACAAACTTCTGGGCAAAATTAATATACACTTTTCAAGTGTATAAAAAATGCACGTGGGTGGCCCGGGTGATTGTGGCTCTTGATGTTATCTGAAATCAAATATTCTTGATTATTCTTAATCTATAGACATGTCATTCTACAGAATTAAATTTCAAGGGTAAATAACAAAATGGCGGACTTTGAAAAAAAGTCCTTTTATTTTAGCAAAGAAAGGGTTGTAAAATAAAAAGTTATAGGTGTTTTTTCTGTCTGAAATTTGCACAGTATATTCTCAAGACATTTTACTTTCAAATTAAAAAAAAAATAATTTCGATTTTTTGAACCCAAGTTACCAGACTAATACCTTAATGTCTTCATTTCTAATACACCATGAGTGCTAGAACAATACCCGCTGTAATTTAGTAAATAAGAGGACACATTGGTGTATTGAAAAATTTAAACCATGAAATTTTGAAATTTTTAGAAAAATTTTAAGAATTATTTATATTGGAGAAAAAAGAGATTTTCTAAAAAAATTATGTTTTATATTAAAATAAAAAAAATTGATATTTTAAAAACAAAATCCAAACAGCGTGTTTGGGTTTTTCTGTATCTTTATTCATCATAATTTACATAAAAACCACTGTGGTGTAAAAAGGTTACTTTATGTGGCCATAAGACTTGAAAATGTAATCCTACCTAGCATAATCCATTTTTAAATATCTTCTAAATAAGATGAACCAGGGAAAAAAATTACTTTTCATTTCCACTTGCCAAAGGGCAAAACGTTTAAGACCGCAAAAGTCTTCCATCCACTTTCGAATTCATTTTGTGGAATTGGAATTGAGAACAAGGCTGGCAACCAAGTTATGTTCATCTACTTTAACTCTTGTCATGAAAAAAATCAACTAAAATGGTTAAAGTGCACTGTTACAGCCACTGCAGTGTCATTTCCCCTTACAATCCTAAATGTTGCATCACATTTTTACGCTGAAATAGAGATGGCATTTTACCCCTGATTGAGTCGCTGTTTTATTGTCAGAAATGCACAATGATTACTTAACTCACTCGCAAGCAGAAAATTTCCAGACTCTGCTCTTTGAAGATAACATTTTCGTTATGTCTTTTGGGAGCGATTTTTCATCTATTTAAATATACTTATTTTTATTTATAAGCAAAAACTTGCAAAAAAGTCAAGAAAAACCATCAAAAAGTATTACCAAAGTCTGAAATACCAAAAAAAAAAAAACATAAGACTTAGAACTTTGTTTAATGTCAGCACAAAATGAGTCCCATATCAAAATGCTATCAACGACTGCATTTTGTGGGACAGGGTCGGAGATGAAGCTCATAAAATATCAATAATTGTCAATCAAGTTTTTTTTTTCTCTGTGTCTGGCACATAAGAAAATTCCAAGAAAAATTGTAGGGACAAACCTTTCAGCAATGCGATAGGACATGGGAGAGCGCGTGTAAAGTTTTTTAAATATTTTGCTACTTGAGATATTTCAAAAGCAACAATGTGATGTCCGTTTAGAAAGGATTTGTAGTCTGTGCGTGTGTCTGTCTGTCTGTATGTCTGTCTGCCAGGCTGTGAGTGGCAAAGTAGAAAAAAGAAGCTTATCATAATAGAGCAGCCCTTTTTATGCATAAAGCAAATTAGCAAGGGAAAATTTACTTTTCATTAGAGAGAGAAAAGAAATTATGAAAATTTATGGCCACACAGAGTTACAATATTTGGCAAAAAGAGCTTTAAAAAGGTTGAACAACTTAGTTGACTTTGATTTGTATTTGGCTGAAAATTCTAAATTTGTTAATTGGATATTTTTCGGAAATATTGATTTGTTTTAGAAAAGAAATTTCATAATTTTGAAAACCCTTTTCCATAAACCCAAAACTGTATAAACCTGTTTCCCCCATATGTTTAGCCCTTAAACAAATCCCATTTCTTTTGCGCACAAACATACCAAAAACAACATTATCATTACCATAACTACATGTGACATACAGACAAACAACACACAAAAGGAGCATTAGATGCTCAAATAAAGATTTGTGTCACTTGATAAAAACAAATTATCGAATTTGTGAGCATGTCCTCGAGGCATGTTTGTATTTATAATAATGCCCTGGCCTAATAAAAAGCGGAAGCCAAAATGACAAGGCAGCAACCCAAGTAATTTAAACAAGATTTTCGCTAAGAGACAAATGTGCCACGCCCACTTGTAGATGCCAATCAAGCGACAGCGAGTGTGAAAAGCGGCTGTACAAATAACCATGGCCTACTTTTCAGCGCTAGCAAAAACCTTTTGACCATTTTCAACGCATTTAATATGACAAATTGCATTAAATATTATCTCCTGACAATTGTTGAAAAACAAATCCTCGCTTTTTAATCAAATTTAATCAACAGAAGTCCAATAAAAAAGGCAAAAAAAAAATAATTGTTGACAATTGCATTGGCATTGCCGCATATTAAGTATACGCCATGTGGATAACATGTGCACCAGCAACTTGTAAACAATTCAATTACATGCATATTTAAGCACACACATGTCGTTTTAGGGTTTAGGTTGGCTGGGCTGATAGTTGAGAGTTAAGTCAGCTGGAATAATACTTTGCTAACGAGAAAACAATTTCCTGGAACTTTAAGACAGTAAATCTAAGCTAATTTGATTGATAATAAACTATTAGAGCCCTGCACGAGTGCACTAAATTTTATTCTCTCTCTCGTTCGAAAATTCCATTTGACTAACAAACTCGTTTGTGATTAAGAGTCAAGCAAAGGTCCTACATTTGCCTGTATTTTTAATAATAATTTGGTTTAATATTCCTAAAGAATTTTTCGGCACTATTTAAGTAAATTATTTGCGTTTGGTAACATTGTTTTTGATTTAATTCCTGAAAAATCTAATTACTAATTAGAAAAATTTTCATCAAAATATGGTAAATTTATTTGCCTGTGGGACCTTAGCTTAAATGATCTACTTCGCAACAAACTCAGCAAGTGTGAGTGCGGGCAAAAGTACAATATTTATGATATGTCACAATTTTTTGATCACTTTTAGGGCCGATTACTCATGTTCTATATAGCTGCTTTATGTCAGATAACATACATTTTATCTGTTATTGGCCCTTAACGTATAAAAATGTACAAGGCATTTCGTTAGTCGACCACTCTCTCTTGTAAAGCGTAGCCAATTCGTGGCTTCACTTCACTTTTTTAAGTTCATCTATCATCTATTATGCAAAATGACTTGTGCGAGTGTTTTCTGTGTTTTTCATGTGACCGCAATGCAAGTTTTTTGTTGCAGTTTGTTGAGCATTTTAATTATTAAAAAACTCTGAACAAGAATAGGTAGTTGGGTATTTTTAGAGAAGAATTTCTAAACATGTGACGTCAACTGCTTTGACTGAATTGATTGAAGAATCAATTCTTAAAATACACAGCCAAATATGGGTGAAAAGCAGCAAAGCTGAAAATTGAACTTTGATTTCCCGTCGCTGATTTTTTAATTGCTTTTTTTTAATATTTTTTATTTATTATTATTACCTCCAGATCTGATGTAATGATTTTAAATGTATCTATAGTGTATATGATCAAGAATATATACACTTTATGTGGTCCGAGACGCTTTCTTTTATGCGTTACAAACATCTGAAAAAAAATTAATTTCCTCTGCAAAGATTTTAAAACTACTACTTTATAAACCTTAAAAAGGAGATATGATAAACATGAAATTGAAATTTTATGATATCATTAGACCACAATAAAGAAAGAGCAAATAGAAAATAGTTAATCGTATACTACATTTTGCAATTTTTAAATAAGTATTATTCTTGATAATAGTGAAGACTTTCTGAAAATCAACGAACTATTAATATTTTTGTTGCTAACTTAACCAAGGCTGTGGTTTGAACTTGAGACCTATCAATCGTTTTGAAATCGAATCAGTGATATATATACAACAGAGTGTCCCTCCATAAGGTTATTTTGGAAAACCTAACTCTCACAATCTGAGATGAAAGGTTTTGGTTTTCAAAGAATTTATATAAAAACCAAACGAATTTCTTAAAGTTTTAGGCATTGCGAGATGAATTTAAAGATTCCCTTAGTCGGACGAAATTTTTGATGAAATACATGGATAAAGTGAAGAATAATAATAGTTTGGGCGTGGTTGATGATTTCTTAAAAAGCTCGGTACACATTGAAAGGCTAACAAGAGATGAACATCAAAACAATGCTTAAGGGGGTCTTCTACCTTTGAAAATATTTTTTTTCGATTTTTTTGTTTTGCCTTATTATTATAACTTGGACATTCCCCTTTCATTCCCTTTAAACCATTTTCAATTATTCGAAATAGTTTAGCAGATATATCCGTTTTAGTGGAGCAATGTTCTTGCCAATGTGAGTATTTTCAACGTTGCTGAAAACTTTAAGCGCGTTTTTCTCGAAACCACGTTTTTTGACCTGGTAGCCATGATTGGGCCAGTTCTACTGAACCGATTTTGATCAGCCATGTTGCAATCGACGCAGAATTGATGTAATTCTGGCCCGTACCTCAATCATGAAGATAACAAATTTTTTACTATTTTTTTTACACTAAATAACAAAAAAAAAACGTCGAAAATCTAATATTTTTTTTAAATGTTTGTAAATTTTAGAAAAAAATTTTTTTTTTTATGATTGAGGTACGGGCCAGAATTACATCAATTCTGATCATAACCTCATTTACAGTTTTCAATTCCGATAACCTGGAGTCCCGGAATCATGGCCACCACCTCTACACCTTTTTTTTTGAGGCCTTAATTGGCAGGCCGTTAACTTTTTGAACAGCCCTCGAACTCCAACAAAATTTTTTTTTTGACTATTTAATTAATTAATAACACAAAACAAAAAACCAAATTGAAAAAACTGTTATGGTTTTCCCTCAAGAATTTTTGTAAAAAACACTCATAAAACACTCGTCAAAGGTAGAATACCCCCTTAAAATCATGAAAAGATATTCCAATTTTCGAAAACAAAAACACTTTACAATAAATTTGTTTACTATTTAGTTTAAAAAAAAGAAATCATTATAAGAATAATTCCCTTTTTCGCCAAATATGTGCTATGCTGATTTTTTTAATATGATGATTATGATTATAAGATGTTGTTTTTGTATAAACTTAGACTGCTATAAAAACACATGCAATGATCCTTTGGGTCGCACTAAGGCAACATTGATTGAATTGCTTAGTTTATTTATTATTTGGCGCTAGTCACGGTCAGGAAGTTTTGATTTTGGTTCCTCTTTCTTCTAAGAGCCATATTCCACCATTTTTTATCAAACATTTTTCACTACAGCATCGAAAGGGTTAATGCGATTAGCAGTGTCTCGCATCGTGACACCCTCACCCCTAAATGCAGTTATTTGCCCTTTTTAATATCAATGAGGTATGTACCTCGTGGCATCTTGTTACCGTGCTCTGCAGGTACCGATGTGATAACCGAAAATAGTAAAGTTTATAGTTATGCAACATGTAATTCAAACAGCGATAATATTGGTGTAACTGTTCTGCATATCTAATGGGGTAATATAGTATATTATACCACCTGAACTAAGCAAACAAAATATTTTATGTTAGAAACAAGGATACCTTTATGTGAAGGGTCATGTGTAGAATCGAAGTCTACGCAAACTTCTAATAAATTTAATAATCGAGCAAGGTGTAAGTGGAAACTTTGATTCCATTGCGCAACTTCAAAAATTGTTGTATACTTTTTCTTTTGGTTGACACTTATTCACTTAAATTCAATTTAAGTAAGAGAATGACCTTACATTTTTCATATGATTGGGGGACATTCTAATGTACAATGTACGTAATATGTTCACATTTGCTTATAGCTAAATGTTATTTAAAAATTAATATGAAAATCTGAAAAGTCCAATTAATTTTACTGAAACTGTTTAATGAATAAAGAAATATGATAAATCATTAAATTAGTTTATTTAAATTTAATATGAATAAAATAAGAAAAATCCATGTATCATTTTGGAACTAAATACCAAAATAATATGAAAACTGATTGAGAACCTTTAAGCAAAACACTTCTTTCGGTACGTACCGGAACCGAAATTCGTTTTAGGTTTAGTCCTCGATTTAAGTATAAAGCTAGCAATTTTAGTTCCTCATCCTAACAATAAAGCATACATATAAACGGATTAGAACTAGTTTTGTGCAGTGATTCACAGAAGCATTGGGCCAACGGTTGGGATTAAAAACAAGCGGGGTGTGAAACCGGACCGGTACCGAATACCGAAAACAACCGATTAAAATTCAGAACCAGAACCGAAACCGTTATTATTTATTTCTTGAGAACCGGTATTTCGGAACCTTTTTTTTTAGAAACCGAAATGACCGAAAAGAACCAAAACAGTTTTTTTTTTGTTATTTCAGTTTTATTGCTTCAATCAGGGATTTGTTCAGGGTAAAACGCTTACAAATTAAGATAATGTACTCAACCCTTCTGTAAGGTTAGCAAAAACTTGGAAATGTTAGATTAGGGGACCATCCATGGTATATATAAAAATTTAAATAAGAATAAAAATTTCGTTTTATCCTTTTCATCTATTTTGGTTCAATAATTTTCAAATATTTTTAATTTATCCTTTATTTAACACAGTTAATGTTAAAACTAGTTGAGGGATTTTCCTTTTTTTTTTAATTTACAAAATAATCGAATTAATAATTGGACCAAATTGGCTTAACATAACACCAGGGTTAAATTGTGATCGGTAAAGTTATCTTCAAACAGAAAAAAAGTTCCCCTGAACTTCCAGATACACAAGTATTATTGGGACATCTGTTCTCCGGGGTAAAGTTTATTATGTTTAATTTTCCTTCTTTATAACTACATTCTGTTGTGTAGGTTGCTACTGGTTCTATTATATCTTCGGTTTAAAGGATTTTTAAACTATACTGGTACATACTGGTACGTACCGGTAAACCGAAATAAAAACCAAGGAACCAAGGTTCCGATACGGAACCGAATACCGAAATAAACTAGAACCTAAACAGAACCTTTTACCGAAACATTTGTTTTGGTACGTACCAGATCCGGAATCGAATTTCGTTTATAAACGTTAAATTGTTTGACACGTTATTAATTAATTCTTATGATCCTCGCGATAAATCGACGAACACAAATTTTTTTTGTATTTTCTAATCAAAGTTTTAATGAAAAATTAATATAGAAAAAATGTGTTTTTTATGCAAAATTCAATAACTCACAAACTATTTACTTTGTGTAGAAAGTAAGAAGGACTAAAACACCTTTGGGCGTTTGTAAACCCTTTTTTAAATTTTTAAGCTTATTTTAATTGGGATGGCAGTTCGAAAGCTATGTTAAAATATATAAGCTCACCAATTTGAAATTTTTGAAATGGCACCTTTGGCAGTTGCACGGTATAATCAACGAACAACAACAGGTGATAGCACCTAATCAAGATATTTTCGTCATGACACCTCTTTGAATATGTACAAACCTGTTTACAATAACGTTGGCCGAACTGTGATGGCAAAGGAAGGAAGCCTATATTTTAATTTAGTTACATAATTTCAGGGCTTTCATAGTAGAAGGTGGAAATTTTCCGCGTTATTTTCACCTAAGATTTTCAAGCACGCATTCGGGAAAAGTGCATAATAAATGCGAAAGGTATAGTTGCACGAAATTTTGTTTCAATCTGACGACCTACACTCAATGACCATCTTAATACTCATTGGATTATAATTCATTTTTATCCTACACATATTTCCGATTTGTATCAAATTAATAAAATGGTTACCTGATAATAACAGCCAAAATATTGTCTTATAAACTTGCATATTAAGTTTCTGCCTTAATTAATTGTTATCCTGTAACATTTGTCACACACTTCCGCATTTCATAAAAACACATACAAACACTTTTGTTTGTTGGTTTGCAAAATTTTCATAAATAATTAATGATACATGTGACGCACACACAAAAGACCAAAGCCAACTTAAACCTACGGAAATGGTATTAATTATAATAGTGTGCATAAATTGTGCAAAATTAAATTAGTTTCGACACATTTGATGTCACAGCTGGTTGACCAAAACTTTTGGTTCTAACTCTTTTAATAGAATTAAAGGATTTCTAAGCAGATAATTATATAAATTTGTTACTTCAACGTGTTTCACACCTTTTTGCCGCTGGGCTTGGCATCAGCGGTGCGATGAAGCATTAGGTTGGTGGCTTAACTCGCAACACTCCCATTGAGTCTACCATCAAGAACCGAGCCGACCTTTCTTTTTGAATATTTAACAATATAATAAATGGTAAATGTATTTAACACTTTTAAGATTACTAGAAAGGTTTTCTTTAAAAACTTCATGCAGTTTGCTTCAACATTTTTCCTATAAAATTCCTAAAATTGGCAATTTTGTAGACATTGTTTTTAAACAGTATGTTGCTTTTATCCCTTGCTTTGTTTCCATTACCCAGCCTTATCCTTGTGTTAATTAAATTGGTCCACACCAAATAATCCTTTTGTATTCAAAAAACCACACACATCTAGCACAAATATTTAGCATTCCAAGCCATCATCCATTTATATCATTTTTCATACTCCATTTCATCAATTTTCTCAGAGACATGCAGGTGAAACCCTGAAACCCGTTTACCCTTTTCTGTCATGACAAACAACAAGCAGAAGTCAGTTGGAAATTTAATAAACAGCTTAGAATTTATGACACAATTGTAGGAGTGACTCCCACCTGGCTGTCCCTGGGGCAAAGCACAATTGAATGGCTGTCGACACCTGTTGATTGTTTGCTTGACTGGTATCTTTGCATATTTTATCATTTTGGTATTATTTTGCACAAATTTTGTTTGGCTAAGACGTAGACAATTATTGTGACAGGTTCTTCCAATTAGCTTACTTTAATTAAAATTTCTACCTTTCCTTTTTTGTGTGTGTGTGTGTGTGTGCCTGCCTACACATAACATATGTCTCATGTCAGTTTAATTGGATGGAAAAGAAGTAATTAAGTTCTTCATTTGACCGCCAGGTGGCGCTCTCAATTGACCCCACCACCCAGCAGTTCAAGTGTCTGCCTCAGCTTTTCTTTGCTCTTATGTTTATTTGTCCCAAATTTGTGGCATTGACATTCGCCGGAAGCCAAAGAAAAACATTTGCCGTCGGCTTCTTCTAGTCGCCTGTGATTTCTATATATTGTGTCTGGCCACTGACAATCAGATTTCATTTATTTGTCCAATCTCGTATCAATAATAATATATGCAACATAAGCACATGTGGCTGGAAAGTTCAACTTTATTGGTTTGGTAATTTAAATTGGAAAATTTGGTCAACTTAATTATTGATTGTCTTCTCCTACATTTGGTTTATCTTTCTATAGAAGTAAAAGAAGTCTTAAGCTTTTGTTGAATTTTTGTTCTTCGGTAGAGGATTGCTGTCAAATTAAATGATGTACTGTTATAAGGACTTGGCATTGCTCACATTATTATATAATTTGTCTGCTTTTGCATATAAAAATAAATCAATAAAAAAAAAAATAACCAAAAAATAAAAAATATTAAAAAATATGTATACACCCACAAAAAAAAAAGTAATCATCAAAATGACACAATTTAGTTATCAATTTGAAACTATTGAGTATCGAATTATTCTTAATACTCAAAGTATCAAGTTAATAATTCGATAAAATCAAAATAATATTTTCGATGTTATCAAAATGATACTTATTTGTATCAGAATTTTTTTTATTTATTTTTAATAAAAAAAAATAAAAATTTATAATATTTTTGATACTAGCCTTTAACAATTTGACAATAATAAATAAAAACATAAAACTTCGACTGTGCCGAAGTTTTAATACACTTGAAAAACTTTACTCCAACTGATTTAACTGGAAAAATATTGATGTAAAAAAATATCAAATATTTAAAATTATTAAATCAGTCATAATAAAAATTTGATACCATAAAAAAAAACTTTTCTTAGTAAAACACATTTTCCGACCGATCGGTCCAATGGCAGCTATATGCTATAGTCATCCGATTTTGATAATTTTTTTCAAAATTATGTGAATTCATATAAAACTAATATATACCAAGATTGGGGACGCTATGATAAAAAACAAAAAAGTTTTTCTCACTAGAAGTAATTTTTTTATCGATCGTTTATATGGCAGCTATATGCTATAGTCATCCGATTTTGATAGATTTTTTCAGAATTGTGTGGAAGCATATAAAACTAATATATACCACGACTGGTGACGCTACGTTGGAAAACAAAAAAGTTTTTCGCACTAGAACTAGTTTTTTGACCGATCGTTCCTATTACAGCTATATGCTATAGTGATCCGATTTTGATAAATTTTTTCAGAATTGCGTGGAAACATATAAAACAAATATATTCTAAAATCAAAAAAGTTTTTCTCACAAAGACTTATTTTTCGACCGATCGTTCCTATGGCAGCTATATGCTATAGTGATCCGATTTTGATACATTTTTCCAGAATTATGTGGAAGCATATAAAACTAACATATATCAAGATTAGTGACGCAACGATGGAAAACAAAAAAGTTTTTCTAACTAGAACTAGTTCTTAGACCGATCGTTCCTATGGCAGCTATATGATATAGTCATCCGATCCGGTCGGTTCCGACATATTAGTTGCGTGCAGTAAAATGAAAGATTCTGTGCAAAATTTCAGCTCGATAGCTTCAAAACTGAGAGACTAGTTCGCGTAGAAACAGACAGACGGACAGACGGACAGACAGACGGAAAGACGGACGGACGGACAAGCGGAAATGAACTCAGCTCGTCGTCCTGATCAAGAATATATATAGTTTATGGGGTCGGAAATGAATATTTCTATGCGTTACAAACTTCTGGGCAAAATTAATATACACTTTTCAAGTGTATAACGAGAGCGTAAGTTGCAGTCGGCCCTGCTCGACTTCGATATACCCGTTACTCAGGGTAAGGTTTATTTAAGAATATTTTATTAGATCACAACATGCCCAAATTTTGGAAGATATGAGTTTTTTTCCAAATTGCGGGGGTGGCAACTCTACTATTGCTCATCTGATCGGGAAATGATGTACAGCGGATCGATATGTAATGATGATTAAAATATATGTCTAGAGGGTTCGAATAATCTATCTTCAAAATTGTGGGAGATATGAGGTATTTTCCAAATTGCGTGGGTGGCAACTCTTGTATCGTTCATCTGATCAGGAAATGATGTATGGCGGATCGATAGGTAAAGATGATTGAAATATATTTATAGAAGGTTCGAACAATCTATTTTCATAATTGTGGGAGATATGAGGTTTTTTTCATATTGCGTGGGCGTGAAAAAATGGTAGCTCTAGCTCTTATAGTTCCTGAGATCTAGGTGTTCATACAGACAGACGGACAGACGGACAGACGGACGGACGGACAGACGGACAGGTCTATATCGACTCGGCTATTGATGCTGATCAAGAATATATATACTTTATGGGGTCGGAAATGCTTCCTTCTGCCTGTTACATACATTTGCACGAACTTAGTATACCCTTTTTACTCTAAGAGTAACGGGTATAAATATCGTACAATTTATTTTTCTAAAATTTTGTAGCTATAATTAAGGCGGCATACACAAAAGGATGTGTTTAACGGATGAGTTCGAGTATGACAGTTGGAATTTTCGAACTATACGTAGTACTCGATTACATCGAAAATGTGTGAGTTTCGAATTGATACTTTTACGTAACAATTTAATGGGCATAGGCTTAAGTTAACACCTCTAATATTAATTTGATACTTTCTTGAATCATATTGATACAAAAAAAAGATGCTGGTTGTAGGTTCAATTTGAGACAGGCTTAAAGTATTTAATTTGGATGTAGGCTTAAAGTATTTATATTCTTGATCCGCGTCAACAGCCAAGTGGATTTAGTAATGCCCGTCGGTCTGTCTGTCTGTCTGTCCATCTGTTTGTAAAACCTTTCAAAACTGTCATAGCCACAATTTTAAAGTTAAAACCTTGTGAATAGTTCAACTAAATTTCTAATTTTTTATTCATACTTTTGATAGCTTGTATAGGGTCTCTGATGAATAATGCTTCAATATAAAACTTACCTAACCTTTTTTTAAATTCATATAAATTATTTTAGAAGCTGGTTGCAATTCCGTTGCATTAACCCATTTCACGCCGCTGTTCGACTAGACGAACAGCAAAATTACCTATTTTTAAAAAATTCTCTCTGAGACATAGTAAAGCCAATTGATTAGGTAGATACACTATACTATAGTAAATTTAATTGGCTTTCAGATAAAAATATTCCGGTCACCCCCAACCTTGGGGGTGGGATACAGGTGGGGTTGAAAAAAACCTTACATGAAGACCTCCTTTCTATAGCTAAAAAAACATATAACTATAATTTTTAAATATTCTGTTTCCGACAAACATTTGTTATTGTGGGGAAAGATCAAAAATAGTCCACAGAAAAAAACAAAACAATTAAAAAGTAACTCTGGGAGACTTTAGCACACCTCGAAAGTGACTGTTCGAGAAGTCGAACAGTCTCACCTGGCGAAACTAAAATAGGTAGAATTTTTTTGACAACGGATTCGTGTTTACTGGGTCCTAATAACCCAAAAAAAATGACTTTCACGTCTGGGGAAAAAAATTTTTTCAGCGCGGCGTGAAATGGGTTAAGTAGCGTGAAATCAAAACAAAGAAAGTAACCGATTAACCTTACAGAACAAAAGCTTTTACTTTTTATACCCGTTACTCTCAGAGTAAAAAGGGTATACTAAGTTCGTGCAAATGTATGTAACAGGCAGAAGGAAGCATCTCCGACCCCATAAAGTATATATATTCTTGATCAGCATCAATAGCCGAGTCGATATAGACATGTCCGTCTGTCCGACTGTCCGTCTGTCTGTCTGTCTGTCCGTCTGTCTGTCTGTATGAACACCTAGATCTCAGGAACTATATGAGCTAGAGCTACCATTTTTTCAGTGTAGACTTGTATCTTCTGCACGCAGATCAAGTTTGTATAAAATTTTTGCCACGCCCCCTTCCGCCCCCGCAATATGAAAAAACCTTATATCTCCCACAATTTTAAAAATAGATTATTCGAACCTTTTAGACATATATTTAAATCATCATTACCAATCGATCCGCCATACATCATTTTTCGATCAGATGAACGATAGAAAAGTTCCCGCCCCCGCAATTTGAAAAATACCTCATATCTCCCACAATTTGTAAAATAGAGTGTTCGAACCTTCTAGACATATATTTTAATCATCATTATCATCCGCCATACATAATTTTCCGATCAGATGAGCTATAGTAGAGTTGCCACCCCCGCTATTTGGAAAAAATCTCATATCTCCAAGCATGTTGTGATCTAATAAAATATTCTTAAATAAACCTTACCCTGAGTAACGGGTATATCGAAGTCGAGCAGGGCCGACTTCAACTTACGCTCTCGTTTTT